>JBBPND010000011.1:0-76758 GCA_038090655.1 Gastroboletus turbinatus
CCCCAACCAGACACTCGCCATACACCGCCAGCGACCACACCCGCCCACCCCCAACTCCATCATCCTCGGCACCGTCTCCCGTCTCTCCCCGCTCCAGGCCGTCGTCGCCATATCCGTCGTCGATGGCATCCCCCTCCCCCCCGGCGAAGAGTTCACGGGCGTGATTCGCACACAGGACATCAGGGCCACAGAAAAAGACAAGGTCAAGATCGCCGACTGCTTTCGCGGTGGCGATGTCGTCAAGGGTCTCGTCGTCAGTCCCCCTCCCCCACATCGCGCGTCGTCTGACCATCCTGGATGTAGATCTCCCTCGGAGACGCGCGTAGCTACTACATCACAACCGCGCGCAACGACCTCGGCGTCATCTTCGCCACCAGCGAGGCCGGTGGGTGCATGCCTCCGCCCTGTCTGCTGCTACTCATACACTCACGCAGGTGCGACGATGGAGCCGGTGTCGTGGCAGGAGATGCGGTGTCCGCGAACGGGGAGGACAGAGAGACGGAAATGCGCCAAACCAGAGAATCTATGAATGTATTTGCTATTACGTAATCACTCAGGGATCGTGGTTTGAGTTAGTAGTTGCAACGTTGACCGCGTCCTCCTCGTTCTCTTTTTGTGCTTGTTTTTCTAGTCTGTATTTTATTCCACAGGGTCTATGACTGCAGTTCTCCCCGCCGTAGATGCTCTACGCAGAGATTCAATAATGCCATCCCTCGACGACAGCCAGATCAAGTATGTCGACCTCACTCCTGCCACCATTCCTCGACCTCACCCCTCCACCAGCTATTCCTCCCCCACAGATTGGAAAGCGAAATACTATGAGGTCGCAAATATGCTCGCAGAGACTCGAGCTGAGCTCGACGAATTCCACACCTCCAGCAAGGAACTCGAAGAGGAGCTCATCAAGGAAATCGAACGCACAGAGAAAGCACAGCGGGATCTAACGGTCAAGGTCTCTCGCATCGAAACCGAGAGGGACGAATGGAAGGTTTGTCATCCTTCGTCCCCAACAACACGTCCTGAACCTCTTTGCCCTAGTCCAAGTTCATGTCTCTTCAGACCACCCACAACACAACAACCACCTCTTTGCAGCGCGAATTGGATACAGTCAGGCAGGAGTCCCAGAAGCTCAAGGTGCAACTCCGTGACCTTGAGATGGGCAACGACGACCTTGAACGAAACGAGCGCGCAGTTACCTCTACTTTGGCCGACGTCGAAGCCAAGTATTCCCGCGTACTCGAAGAGAAAATTCTTCTCGAGCACGAACTCCTCGACAAAGCTAACCTAGAGGAAGAATGTCAACGGTTAAAGGATGAACTACGAGGTGTGCTTGATGGTGTTTCCCTTCCCCAGTTGCTGACAGCCAGTCGAAGATGCCGGGGTCGAAATCTCCATCCTCAAGGATCAACTCTCAGTTGCTCGCTCCACTCCACCAAGCACCCATTCAGAATTATCCGCTTCGATGGCACTCTCATCCTCCTTCCCCCTTTCCTCCCCTCTGCTAACCGAAGAAAGCTTGCTAAGTACTCCACCGCCACCCGACTTCAATTTGTGCGAGCTGTCGACCGACAAGCCATCGGTTTCCACACCTTCTCGTCCTCCATCTACTTCCTTCAGTTCGACTTCTGGCCAATCCACCCTACTCCAACGAGCTGGCTTCCAGCCAGGTAAATTCTCCGTTTCAACTTCTACGCCCCCTGTCACTCGGTCCAGCACCTTGCCTACACTTTCCGCATCACGTAACCTAGCCTCAAGGACACCCATACCTCGGCCCAATCTTGTCACATCCACTTCGAACACGACAACCTCCTCCATCCCCATCACAGCATCGAAGAGCAGAGGGGTCCAAATGGTATCCGAGATGCGTGCACGTGTAAAGAACCTAGAACAGAAAATTCACACCCATGTTCCTCGATTACGCATGGGCAGCAATGCAGGCCGGCAAGGTGCAAATACGTTGGCACTATATCCAATCACCCCGTCGTCGAGCAACACGACTGCGTCGGTCGTATCCAAGGGCAGTGCTCAACGAACGTTAACCTTTGACAGTAAGCTTGCCAGACCCAACCTCCAAAGACATAGCGTAGAAGCCTCGCCACCGAAGAGCGGTGCGACAACCCCTGACCCCAATACGTCAGGGTGGGTTCTTATCATGGACGATACTCCTTCCCCTGCGAAGGACACAGAGAAAGAACGCAGGCGGGTCTCTAGTCCGTCTGCCCCAAGTTCCTTCCGTAGCGGAATTACTACATCAGCATCCTCCCCTACTTTTTCCAAACCCAATACCCTCACCCAAAGCATGATAAACAGCCGCAGACCACAATCTCGCCTTTCTGGTGAAAGCCAAAGCACTGTAGCCACCATTAGCACCATCCCTACGCCATCCTCTCGTCCTACCACCCCCACGTTTTTACCCGTACCCACATCTAGCCTGTACGCCAGCGGAACCATTTCGGGGATTGGCTTGAAGCGTTCAACTGGGCCAGGTGTAGTTGCGAAAAGCCAGCAAAAGCGTGGTTCGTTTGGATTCAGCAATGCTAGTTCACCTACATCATCGGAAAACGAAACCCGCGCTCGTGAACGCCCTGCATCGTACAACAGCAAAATGGACCGTCAAACTTTTAAGGCTTTTCCCCACTTCTCACCTTCGGACGCAGATATGACAACCCGTGCCCCTTCAAGAATACCTTCGTCCGCGGCCTCTACATCAATTTTGACGCAAAGCAGAATTGGGAGGCCAGCAGGCGTGACGAGTGGACGCCGAAGCGTTGGTCTAGATCCTCCTAGGGAAGAAGGCAGTGGATTTTTGGAACCTGGCACTGACAAGAATAGGGGGCGGTCGGGGAGTACAACGCTTAGCCTTGGACGCTAAATCATAATTATGCAAGTCATGGTTCACTTCTATCTCATGGTTGTCGATTGTGCCCCCTACTCACTACTGCCGCAAACAGCATAGCCCTGTTGCGCTTGATACCGCCCTGGTTTCTCTTCATCTTTGTATATGGTCTCGAGGACCAATTTCAATGCGATCTTTCCCAAGCCATCCGGATAATCACGCCTCTCTGCACCCTTATTATGCCTTCTACGACTGTTTATGACCAATGTTAGCATCTTCGATAATGGTAGCACAGGATTGACCCGTTGTCTGACACTGCCTATTTTTGTGTTTAGTTGCTTTCTTCCCCGCAAGATTACCGTAGCTCGTTGTTTTATATTCTCCCGTAGCATGGTAGTTGCTTAGTTATTTTGTCATATTTCTATGGAATATATACTATGTCGATTGGTGGCTGTGTCTGAATTTGGTGTCTTGAGCCATCATGTCCACTTCCGAGGCTGGGCCATCTTCAACGCCTCCAAAGAGGTCTTTGAACCAGCAAGAAATCCTCGAAGAAGACGAATACACGGCTGCCCTTTCTCATATCATCGCCCGCGACTTCTTCCCCTCTCTCGTCCATCTCGATGCCACCAATGATTACCTCGATGCTCTCCGTTCAAACGACCCAAGCCTCATCCAGGCATCCGTACGTCGTCTACAAGAGGTCGACTCTACACCCGCCTATTCCGCCCGAAGAGACTGGCAGACACCTTCCGAGACGCCCTATGGTACAGGACCCTCGGACACGCCGTTCCGCACGCCTCGTGAAGTTGGAGAACCAGCAGCAAAACGACCACGGTACGACACAAATATGAGCCTCGACTCTTTCCAGGCGAAATATACCTCAGAGGACAATTCGAGTTTCGCGCAGATCATGCACGAGGAAAACAGACAGCGGCGAGAGAGATGGAGTTGGGCTTGGGAAGCACAGAGGAGGGTGGAGGAGCAAAGGGGCAAGATGTTGGAAGGGAGGGAGAGAATGTTGATAGAGCAACCTTCTGGGACCGGAGTACGCGAGAGATTCGTGATCGAGGCGCCGACCGTTGCTGGGCTGATCACGGTAGGGGGAGAACCTCCAGGACTCCACAATACAGTCACTCGCAGCGAAAACGACCCAAGGGGAAAGGAGCTAGCTGTCATCGAGAAAGATGCATCTGAACAAGTGGTAGACGTGATGGCCCCGATGAGGGATACTCGGTTTGCTGGGGTAGATGCCTGGAAGTTCAAGGTCAGTATCCTGCAAACTGCTTGCTTTCATCTGCAAACACATCTTCTCCCATAGACCCGAAATTCCCTCATGTTTCCGCCTGATGCCGATGTATCACCTTATGATCCGTCGACTTCCACTGTCTCCGTTAAGGCTGACGTGGTACCAAGGGTAGTCAAGCATGACAATACACGCCTACCTGAACAAGACACTTCAGGAAAAACACAGAGCCTGTCTGTTCCTTCAAGTCCGACCCAGAGTCGAATAGATGCTGCCATCGAGGGGACACCATGTAAGTTCATCCACACTATCTCCTATCCTCCGACTAAATCATCGCAGATCGCCCAAAGTCACCAACCGCGGGTAGCTTCTCGCTTGTCCCCAATGTCCCCTCGCCCACCGCGGACCAGATGGGTTCAAAGGCGGTCAAGCAACTTATGACATGGGGAACTTTGAATGCTACACCTCGGATTATATCTCAATCCGACGATGTACCAGAGGAAGTGCCGCCACTAAATACATTCCAAATCTCGGCACCGTCGAGCCGTGAAGCGTTATCCCACAAACTCTCGGCGAGCGCAGCAAAGAGTCTTCGCGCGAAAGCTGGTCTCATTGGTTCAACCCCACTGCTTGGGCGTACCCCATCTCGTACGCCCGCAAGGGGCTCAATGGCACCTCCCAGTTGGACCCCGCGAAGAGCGGATGCACCAGGCAATCTTACGCCTGCTGCGAAGCGACTGTTGGATAGGACAACATTGAGCACAGCTGCAGCACGTCGAGCCGACGCTATGGGGAAGATATCCGGCTGGAGAGGTAACGGGAGCTCAAAGGAGAAGGATTTGAACCATGTACGATGGACACCAACACCTGTCACACGCAGGGGATGAGATTCTGGTTTTATCATTAGACAATACTCACCGCTGTATGTGATCCGTCATTTATGTATGCGAGGCTACAATGCTAGTATGTCGACATGAATACAGTGCATAGTTTACAAACTAAACGGTGGTGATTTTCCGACGCTTTGCCTCCGGAGGTGCATCATCGCCATGCTTCGCAGTAGAGGTTGATGTCGGCGGTTCACCTTTAGGCTTCTTCTTCACTATGACGCCCTTGAGCGTTTTCTTGACAGTCCGTCCTTCCTTCTTGGGAGCGGGCACAGTCACTTTGGTCTGGTCATCGCTGCCGGGTTTAGACGGTGCGGATGGCTTTGAGACTACCGGAGGTGGGTTGTTGATGGCATTCTCCCTTGCTGCAACAGCCCTGCGAGGAAAGTTAACGTGAAGACCTTGCCATGTCGTACTCGCGATCTTTACTTTCTGAAGTCTGAGAGTTCTTCGCCATCCTGAAGCCTGCGCAGGCGTTCTTCCTCAGCCTGCTTCTCTCGTATCGAATCGAGGAACATGATTTCGTCCTCTTCCAGTGCTCGGAATTGGTTGGCTGCATGCGAACATCAGGACACGTCAGACGAGGCTATAGTCAGGCGGGCGAGATTACCTAGCTTTGTCTTTTCTTCCCATTCTTCTTGTTTGGCTGCCTGTAGAGTATCTGTGAGCTGCCACTGTGTGTCACCGGGGATCTTACCCTGTTCGCAGCCAATTTCTGCGGGGGTCAGAGTCAACACAGGCAGTAGACTACACTGGCGGGGAGGGGCTCACCTCAGCTAAACTTCGGCCATCGAAAGCATCTTCAATGGGTTGGGGAGGAGGCTCTTGTCCTAGTCTGAAAAAGATGAGGAAACTTGGGGGAGTGTGATGTGGACGGTGGTAGCGAACCTTGCGTACGCAGCCTTCCATTGCTCTTCTCTTCGGGATCGGGCAGCCTCGATGTCGGTCTGAGACACGAATCTGGACGCGACACCGGTGACAGAGACGGTTGGGATGCCTTCTTCCATGTGTTGAATGTCCTTGGTCGGGGTCGGAAAGCAAACATATGTACGCCGGATCAGCTCAAGTATTTACTACTTCCACCTGCCACCACAGTCTGATGCCAGTCCCGGAATAGTTCAACCACAGCGAGCTTGTTGGCGTCCCACCGCCCCTCTTTGGCCAGCCCTGTTCAACATGCCAGCCTCCTCGACCGTTAGCAAGCCGCCGTCCCTCCCGTCCTTGTCCTCCTCGAACATTGCCCATTCATACAGTGTTCGCACTCACGTCTTCACCCCACCCTCCAACACCAGGGCCGTTGTCACAGTACCCCGTGCGTGCACGAAGATCAGTTGCCCAGAAGTAGTACTCATTCTCGCTCGCTGTAGCTTGGGCTCAGGACGAACCACCGTCCCCCACTGACCAGCCCAATGAGTTCGACAGACTTGGTCACAGAAGCATCATCAATACCCGACCATCAGACTTGGCATCAAGTTCTAGGTCTTCCTTCGAGGGACTCTCTCGCGACAGTGACAATCGTTCGCGATGGTGGACTCTTATGCGTCCCCGTGCAGGATCCGGAAAACATGACTGGCGGATAACAGATCCGACCGATCACAATCAACCACTGGCAGACGATCGACAGTCGCAGTACCCCGCCAGCTCACGAGAGAGACAGTCCGACGAATCACCTGCGCCCCGCTCGACCGTCCCTTCCCCAGCGCCTCTCGGCCCCGGCAGGAGCAAAACGCTGGGACGGAACTCCCCGCGGAGAGGCAGAAATGAATCACAGGACAGGTACTATAGTCGTATGGGGGAGAAGCGGGACGCCGAGTCCGGTGAAAGGTCAACACTCGCTCGATCCAGGAAAAATCGCTTCAGGACTTTCATTTTGTCAAACATATACGTGCCTCTGGTGCGCTCTTGACCTTTTCTTTTCAACTCGGACCTTGAGGTGACACCCTCATAGCTTTTCAGATTCACAAACATCACATTCACAACCTCTGCTTTGGCCGTAGCGATCTGTATCAGACTATGGGAAGCGGACTCCAATATGATGGGGGCGGTTGGAAGCTCGCCGTGAGTGAACGTTTAAAACGCCATGCTTCATCGCTTCATCCGAGTCACATTCAACTGTCTTGCAGAACGCTTGTCATCATATTTGCACCGTTGACGCTCGTTCATGTCATGGTTGCCATCTATGTAAGACACATTTCCAGACATGTCTTTAACGTCTTCTTATTCCCTTCTAGGTGGAGTATTTCAGTCGACCCCTAGGACTATGGCCTACTTCCGGGAAGCTTGCCCATACCCTCCTGGAAGTATGTTTCATTTGCGCCTGGTCTGCAGCTTTGTCGCTCTGCTTTGATAACTACTTTACCTCCCCCATACCTTGCGCGCCAGCCAGCAGCACCGCCTGGTATAGCCAACTGACCCGACCGCCACTGAATTCGGCAGAGGTCGGTCAGATTGGAGATACCATCTGCGACAGCCAGCTTGCGTTGATTTGTCTCGTCATGGTTGGTCTGATTATGTACTGCACCAACCTCGTCATTAGTCTGTTCCGAATATTTGAGAAGGTCAAGTATCATGCAGGTACTAGACGGCGTGCATGAACCTTTTTTTCTGCTGTACAGTATTTATCACCCAGTTGTTTATCGTAACTGTATCATCGTACGTTGTATGCCAAGCCTTAGAAGTTAGCGCCGTCTTTCGCACGCGTGGCGGCGAAATGGCGACCGACACTCCTCGAGCGCAGCGCACGTCCACCAGATGAGCGAACACGATGAACAGCGCAGGTCAAGGTCGCGCCCTCCAATGATAACAACCAGCAACTATGCTCTTGGCATATGTCTTCTCCTCGTCGTCGTCCTTCTCTGGACCTCATCCAATTTCGTGACCCAGGTAGACACCCCCAGTTTTCCGGCTGGCCACCACTTACGACTCTTTAGTATATGTTTACTGGTGGCTATCAGAAGCCCTTCATGTGCGCTCTGGTTTTCCTCGGACTGCTAGCGGGCGTTGACGGTCCGGCAGGATAACATATCTGAGCACGGCTTCCTTCACCCTGTATCTCTTGCCCTCTTGTTGGCGGAAGTTGCTTGGGACCACCTTGTCTCACCAGAGGAATATCAGGTACATAAGTCCATCATAGCGTACAACATCTCATGAGCTCTTGACGGGAAATAGCTACCAGCCTTTAGCTCAAGATTTTTCTGGTGAACATGAGCCCCTGGTGTGTTCCACTGCTATTGACTCATACTCTGCCCCTTTGAGTTTCTACAGACCGCTCAGTCATCCCGCGAGGCTCACGATTGCCTCACGCCAGAGGAGACAGCAAAGCTTGCCGCTTATTTCTGTTTCCTCTGGTTCGCTGCCAACTGGACACTGAATGCGGCACTCGCATACACGAGCGTGGCAAGTGCAACCGTGTTATCCAGCATGAGCGGCAAGGGTCCCACTGTGCTAGTCAGCCAGCGTCTAACGGCCATGCAGGCATATTTACCTTGGCAGTTGGCCGCATATTTCGCGTAGAGACTTTGACCCTCATAAAGATTGGTGCAGTTTTGACAAGGTATGTGGTGCAGGTATTTAGTTCCTTCCATTTTCAAAACTCACTCGAACAAGCTTCGCAGGTGTTGTCCTAGTATCGCTTTCTGATTCATCATCTAGTCCGGTGCCTAAGCCTACTGCTAACGCTCAGTCCGTCAATGTCGTCGCAATTCTGGGAGATGCCCTCGCCTTGTTTTCGGCACTGTTCTATGCTATGTATATGATATTCTTGAAGGTGCAAATTCAGGAAGAGTCACGGATAGATATGCAGCTTTTCTTTGGTTACGTGGGTCTTCACAATATTTTACTATGCTGGCCAGTTGGACTGCTTTTGCACTGGCTTGGAGTGGAATCTTTGGAGTTTCCTGACACTCGAGGGGCGATCCTGGCCATTCTCGCCAATGTAAGTATTCCGACGGTATACTTCTGTTTTGCAATCACTGATCTCGGCCATAAATGTTTTGGGGATGTAACTCTCGCCTGGTTGACAGATGTTCATCACGCTGTTGAGTGACTACATATATGTCATTGCGATGCTCAAGACCACACCACTTGTCGTTACCGTCGGTCTTAGCCTCACTATACCCTTGGCGGTGGTCGGGGACTATTTCCTCGGCAAGCCTGCCACTTTCCAAGTATTGATAGGCGCCGTGCTTGTCACAGGTGCATTCACCGTGGTTGGGGTGGATAATTCGAAACCGAAAGAGGGTGACGGCCTGCTAGCCCAGGATCTAGCTGGCGAGGGAATAGGGCAACAAACCCAACTCCGTCTAGATGGAGCGGTTCCGCTGGAATCGCAGACAAATGCACTTGATGCTTAGTTCTGGCTTTCTTTGACCATACACAGTTACTCAATAATCTCACTCTGCAGTGTAAACATTTTGTCCTTCTAGACCCAGGGATACGAGGAGATGGTTTTTAGATATCTTTGGCGTTGTGCGGTCCAATGTATATATACACATGATTCCAATCCCTAGTGATTGTCTAGTACGAAGCAATCCCAGGATGCCAATAATGCTCTCAAGATTTCGGAGTCTTTTTCAATTCTGGAAAACTCATTCAACATGGTATGCCCTATCACTTCATGAGCCCGCTAGCGCGCTCATTTCTATCCTAGCCTAGAGAACGCAGGGCCCGTATCGGAGTCCATCAGCCTTCTGTAAAACTATCCAAGCGTCGGTTTGCAGTCCAAGAGGATGTAGTGGAAACGGTGGAAATTGGTGCTGCTGACAGCGTAGAGATATCGGTAAGCAAGCCTTGCGCACCTACTACACGCTCAGATATCCCAACGCTGATACATGATTCGTCACGAATCAGGGTCACGACATTCTCGAGTCTCTGAACGCTGCTCCCGCTACCGTGAGCAAGAAGGAGAAACAACAACTGAAGCACGAGGCCTTCATCGATCGTACGTATAAAGCCTGACGAAACTGAACTTGATCAACTGCTTTGATCCGGCTCCAGGAATCAAATCATCTACTACCCCTTATTCGAAGGCACAAAAACGTCGTTTCAATAGGAAGCAGCGTGAACAATTAGGCGGTGGCCTTGGCTCCATCGAAGCGGTCATATTTGCGTTGGAAGCAAAAGAGATATCGTCACCAGCGGAGGCACAGTCGAATGCCGCTACTTCACAACAGCGACCGCAAGCAAAAGCGAGAGCTGGACTCATAGGAGAGGGTAAAGGTGTCCCCCTTACCAAGGCTCAGAGGAAACGTCTTTTGTGCGTCGTCAACAGTGATGTATCATCCTGACCGAAATTCAATACTTCTAGAGAGACGGAAAGGCTCCGGCATCCACTTATTCTAACAAATCCCCAATATGCTGCCAACCCCTTCCAGACCATTCGCACACATGCGCAAAACACACTGGAAAAGCGCAAACCACCCGTTTAGATGCATCAATTCATCTTTTGACTTTGTATCTGTACGCTGGGGTGCAATTGCGAGGCAGACCCAGTAATCGGAAATATATTAACAAGCTGCTACATAGGTTATCACAACAGACAGCATTGGTATCGTATGGGTATGTGTCGTATCGTACTAAAATCCATATCCACATGAGTACAACACCCATTACCTCGGAAAAGAATGACGGGAGTTATCAGGGCTCCTTATGCATCTGGATCGTCCCCAGCCCTGCTCATCCCGGCGCTCCAAACAGTACTACCACTTCCGCCAGCACTCCTCTTGCTCCTCTTGCTCCTCCAGTCCTCTCCCAGGCTCTTTCTGGGAGCAAGCTCCGTGAAACCACCTGTGCCCCCTTTGGCTATTTCGTCACTGAGGTTACGCTCATGGACATCCAGGGCGGCGAGGGTATTTTCAGCTTCCGCTTGTTCTAATGCTTCATGCGTCAGCTCTGCTGTGCCACTTCCAGATATTCCAAGTCCATAACCAGTCTGATTTTGCACGGAATTTCCGGAGTTCACCGAGGAAGCCTCGGAGTGCCCCGTGGTCGAACGTGATCGGAAGATGGAGAAGCGACGACCTGGCACGGCGGTTGCTGGTGAAGTGCCGGGAGAAGAATAACTCTTTTGCAGTGGTACGGCAGCAGGAGAGCCGATTGAACTGGCGGGTGAATGTGCGGGCATGTCGATGCCCATCAGTTTCATGGTCGCGTGGAGGCGCTCTCGTTCTCGCCTGTCCTCTTCGTCTTCAAGCGTCTCTAACTTGCGAGCACCCGTGACGGACGTGGTGCCAGGTTTGAGTGTTAGGGGACGCAAGTTGTCTGCCTTCTTCTCATTTCCGCCGAACACATTGAAGCTTTTCCAGTCGAAAGACATTGAACGACGTTGTGCTTTGGCACCAACTGCGTTGGAAGAATCAAGAGGTGGCGTTGCGGTCGCAGGCGGTTCGGTAGGCGTGGTGGTTACAGGATTAGAAGCTACGCGTCCAAAGATCGCGGATTGAGGCCGTTGCTTGGTAGACGTGACCGCCGCTCCAGAGTCACGGGTCACAGGGGTTGCCTTCGGTTGCTTCTCGTAGTCTACAGCAAGGACGTGCTCGAATCCTTCTTCTGCAATGATCCGGTCGATGATCTTCGAGGCATACAGAGATAATGCCTTGTTTGCATCCCTCAGGGATTTGACTTCCACGCGCAACGCTTCTATATCGTTCGAGGACGAAAGCTGGTCGTGCGATTCCGAAGTGGAAACCTTTCCTGCGTCTGTGGAGCTCTTCTTCCTTCGGTTCTTGGCATTGAGAACGGAACGCTCATCGATTGACTCTCCCAAGAGGTTATCTCTGTTCTCTGCACGGCCTAATTCCGCCGCAAGGTCGAGACCGGGTCCGGTGATAGGAAGGTCTGCTAAGGATTCGCCTATGGGGGGAGAATGTGTCGCAGATCCAGTTCGGCGAGCATGTCGTCCGTGAGGGCGACGCGGTGAGTCGGAACGACGGTGATCGGACGAGTGACTGAGCGCATCCTCTCCTGCCTCTTCTTCCACTCTATCCAGGGTGCTTCTGGCATTGCTTCTCAAGGAGCCCACGTCGTTTTCGTCGGTCATGTTGTCTTCGTCGTCTTCCACGCCCGATGCTGTACTGGGAGCACCGCCTACTTGCCTCATGAGGTCGAATTGTCCGCTCAGCGTCTTCTCCCTCAGCAAAATCATGTAGCTTTCGTTCTCCTCCTGCAAGTGATTGTTCACCCTCTTCAAGTCGACGAGCTGTGTCTGCAAAAGCATCAGGGTGCTTTGTAGTGACGAATACGAGGTCGAGAGTGTTGACAGCTCGAGACGAAGTGCGGTCATCTCTGCTGGTTCGCTTTCGGGGTCGTCGAGAGCCTGCACACGAAGTGGGATTACTGGGGGCGACTCAGTTGGGGAATGAGGATGCTCCGGAACGATTTCGGGTTCAGATTCGAAAGGACGGATCTGCTCCACCTGCTTGCGGGCATGGGCGAGAGACTGAATGCGGGACTTGAGATGCTGCTCGTTGTCATAAAAGGCTTGACGCTCGGCTTCGAAGGTTGATGTCTGGGGGAGACGTAATGAATGAGTGGGTTATTTATCAAGGGAGAAGGTGATGATGAGACCTGTTCATTGTAGCGTCTTTGGATATCTCTCTTCTCCTTCTCTAGCTCGCGCACTTGTGTCCTCAATTTCTCGGCGACTTCGATACGAGCAGCCATCTCTTCCTCCATGCGGGCCTGATCAGCATAGAGGTCATTGAGCCTGGCTTCGGCTGTGGACAAGGAAGACGACAGGTTGTCATTTTCGTTGGTGAGGGTGGTGATGATCTGGTCTTTATTCTGCAGTTGGACCCAGAGCTGGGAGGGACGGGAGGTGAGAAGGGGGGGAAGGTAGATCGACGCGAGTACATGCCTGCTCCTTTTGTTCTGTCTCGTGCTTGAGGGAGGCCGACAAGACCTCGCGTGATTCGGGGGTCGAGCCCAGCGAGCCAGACGTGGTGCTCTTTACGGAGGTGCGGCGGGAGACACCGGTGGAGAGGGCGGGAGCGGGAGCGCGTGTAGGACGGGCTGAACTGGCGGTCCTCGTCGTTGTCGGGGGGGACGTGGAGTTACTGTGGGGCGATCTGCGGGAGGGCGGGGGAGTAGCGCGGGATGTCATGTAAGTAGGGTGGACGAAAAGTGGCCAATGTGCGGTTACCCGACGACGACGCGGCTATGGACGTCCACGCCGAGTCCCTTCAGGATGCACGTCCTTTTCTTTTCCTCCTCTTCCTCCTGCTCACCCCCTGCTCAGCTCCTGGCATCCCTCAGACAGCGCAGTCAGACTCGTACTACTGATGGGGCTCACTCGTCCACAGCGACCCCTGCACTCCATCGCGGCGACGTGATCGAGATCCAAGGACCGGCCTCGTCTGGCAAGACCCATCTGCTCTACCACATCCTCTTGTCCTTTCTTGTCCCCTCAGCAGACGCAGAGATCGCCGCCGTCGTTTACGATACAGAGGCCTCCTTCGACATTCAGCGTTTTCGCCACCTTCTCCTCTCACGTATATCCCGTCTGCCGTCCAGCACTCTCGACCCGCAGGAAAGCGTCCGGCGGTCTCTCGCACGCTTGCACTTATTTCGTCCGACGTCCCTCATTCAACTCGCCGCTTCGATCGCGAATCTCCCGGCATACCACTCATCTCACATGCCAAACCAAGAAATAGCCATCCTCGCTATAGACTCGATCAGCTCTTTTTACTGGGCTGACCGTTTTTCTGCCGAGCAGTTGCGCAATAGTGCTGATAAAGTCCCCATGGTGCCGCCACTCCATCACGTCTTGAATGCCATCCAAAGCGTGCGGCGCTCGCATAGCCCACTCGCCGTTCTCACAAACTGGGCGCTCAACGTCAACTCCGCATCATCACGCTCCGAATCGTTGTACAAACAGCATCTTCATCCCTTTCCGGTTCGCATCGCTGACCTTGGCGCCAAGCTATTGAGCAATCCCGATCATTCCTCCTCATCTCCGTTCCATCTTGCCCACCATATCACCTTGTCATCTCCGCCATCCAGCCCATTTCCTGCTGCGCCACTTGAAAATCTGCTACTCCACGATACACGTCATAAGGAGGGGATCATCGACAACGGACAAGTGCATTGTTTGACAAGGTCGTCCGGAACTCGGGACACTGCTCGCTTCACCTTTCGGATTACAGACGATGACATCCTTGTCCAACCTCGAGGATCCCATTTCGAGTGGCAATGAATAGCTATAACACATTAGTTTTCATAATTATCTGTGGGTAAACGACGACGAGAATTATTATGGCGACCGTATGTAGGGTAATTATCGACGAGTATATGCAGAGATTAAAGTAACGTGTAACAATAACTAGACGAGTAAGTTAGTTAGCTCCAAATCTCCAAGTGTCCTAATTGTTCAACTGTTGTTCACCGCAAAGAAGAATAGATATTGTCCAGATGCACTTGGTGAGCTTCTTCGACCGCTCGCCGCCTAATATTCCCTTTCGTCACTGTCCTGGGAAGTGACTTGGATGGGACTACAATAATCAACTCGGGGGAAGTGATACGCTCGTGGAGATAGCGTCTGCTGTGGAAAGGCCGGGTCTTACGAATAATTTCCCTCTTAAGTTTGGTGTGATCTATTCCGGAGACAGGTTCGACAAAGAGCGCTGGTGATGGCCTGCCTGTGCCGACAACGATGCAATCTTCAATGAGGTCACCGCAAGTCGCGCGAACGTTGTCTTCAATGGCTCTGGAAAGGTTCGTTAATGGACGTCCTCAAAGCCTCAGAGTGACAATGAACGTACTTGGTATCACAACGCAGGCTGTTCTCGCTCTTTATCCAGTCGTCATTACGACCGCAAAAGGCATACAAGCCTGGAGCCGTTTCCTGGAATAAGTCGCCGGTGTGAAAATGGCCATCCGGACCCCTCAGTGAGACATCCGGACAATCGCCAGAGTCGGCCAGAATTACTAATTCCAGTAACTGGGTTGATGATTGATGCGCAGAGGTGGCGTCGATGGGAATGAACGCGTATGATGTGTTCGGGATAGCACGAAGCAGTGCAGCGTCCCGACCACTGCCACCTATAGAGAGGAGCATAGCGCCGCACTCCGTGTTTCCAAAGAGATTCTGTGGAGCACTCAAAATGACGTCCTTGTATCCCAAAACTGCGCATCTTACCTTGATCTTGAGCCCATTGCGGTAAGCAAATTCCTCATCTTCACGACGGAGCTGCAAACCACTGAAGATAATCTCGCTAAGACTCCGAAGTTGCTCCAGAAGTTTTGGATGCAAGCGAGCATTTCGAAGATGGGAGGAAAGGAAGGTAGGAAATTGATTTAAACGGTTAAGATGACATCGGTGAATCATGTCGACCAACTCTTCAGAGGAAAAGGCGATTTTAGTGGGTTGAATAGTACAGGTTCCGTGTTGCAGGGCACCGATCAGCACTTGGAAGAGAACATCAGGATCATCACGAGAAAGGAGTAGAACCCGTACTCACTGAAATTTTGAGCAATGTGGCACATGCTACCCCTGCAAGAAGAGGATCAGTATCAACAAAGATGAATGATCTGCAGGACTGACATCCAAGTAGTGACATCTCGGCGCTGCGGATCGCGAGGAGCACAGACAAACTTGGCCTTGGTCACCATTGTGCTTAACCATCGTTGGCTACAAGGTACGAGTTTGGGACTGCCTGATGTAGACCCGCTTGTGTGGAATACGAAGACCGTCTGATCCCCATTCTTAGGGGAGAGGGGCGGTAGTTCTTCCAAACAAGGTTCCATTTCATCCTTTTCAATTGCGAGAAAAGCTGATAAAGGAAAGTTGAGTGTCGCGTGGGCGAACTCGGGGGCGTATATCAGAGCACGGGCATTCTGTTTGCGGAGGAGTTCGAGGACAACATCAGGATTCGGAAGCCGTATGCTGAACAGCTGAGGGATATAGCCGGCTCTTGAGATGCCATATATATGGAGAACGTCCTGGTAGGTCATCCCACCAAGCCTACATGGGGTCAGAAAGTCAATGCAGGCGTGGATGATTAGAACCCACCAAAGGCCAACGACCGAGTTGTCTATAATGCCAACGGACTTGAATATCCTACGATAGTAGCGTGCGGTGTATTCGACATCTTCCTTGAACTGCCGATATGATATGGAAAGCCAATCATGTACCTGACCGGAGGTGGGATCTGATCGTGGAACCCTAAAGGCCGGAGCGGACGGGCAGAGCGTCGAACTCTGCTCGAGGATTGTGAGGTGGGATGAATGCATGAGAGTGGGAATGGAGTGAGGGCACAGGAGGGACGAGGAGTCGAGCCTTTATATGCATGCTGTACACGGACCCAAGGCTCGAGTCATAGCGCTCCGATACGGAGCTAGTGACAAATGTGGGTTCAAGGAAGAGGTTGTTAGGCCATCGTCGAGGTCGAATAGCCTCCGTCGCGGTGATAGGGCCGACGTTGAAACATGTCGCAGGCACTGCAGTGTTGCTATAAAGTTAGATCTGTGACAGCAAGGCAACTTGACGCCGTAAACGGCTAGACGGGAACTGACTGGATCGGAAGAACGAGATTAGACAACGCAGATTTGTGAGAACGAGGGGGCCGAGAATGATTGCGGCGTCTCTCCACGGAAGTGAACGATGACTCGACGGGATAAGCACTGCTCTGAACGGGCAGTGGCTCGCCATTCCTGCATAATGAATAAAAGTTGTCAGCGCCTCCGGTGCAAAGTCGCACTCCGACCGTACAGGTGCGAAAAATCTGGCCCATCCTCCGTTTGTGGCGGAACTTTACACTTCCTGCTCCCGTGTATGTTTGGAAATCATCGCGCGTCTATCAGACGGATTGGAACAACGTACCACTCTCTGCACCGCCGATCACAGCCCCGTTAATTGTGTACGACTTCAAACACGACGCCGCCGAGCGCCCAAGTTTGGCTTGATTTGAACGACGGATGGGGTGTGCTGGCCGTCGGGGTTATTAATTACGTCGGCCGGTGCACTGTGATCAACAGCTTTCTCACTGAGGACAAGGACGGTCCACGCACCAGAGTACGATATGTAGGCTGCAGTTGTCTCCCAGTGGGTCATCATGAACCTGTGGTCTGCCTGCGGGAGACATAACTCGCTTGATACAGAATACAAGGACCAAGAAATATTACAGCAACCTGCACAGCTGCCATTATTTCAGGTACATGATGAACGAGAGCCAAGTTGATCGCCCAGCTCAACTGAATGGCTGTCCAAGTTCCTGAGCCAAGTTGACCCCGTGGAAATCCACCGGCTGTCCCCGGCGCAAACTTGGAACTGGTCCAGTGCAACAATATTTTGCAGAGCACTCGCGTTTCAGTATTTCTCTACAGCAGGTACGTTCCTCCATTTCAACGGACCCAGAATACACGACTTCTCTTTTTCCATCTCTTCAGGTTCATCAGACCACCGTGGTGGACGTGACAGCCTCACACATTCTGGCTGCCCATGGTAAGGGGAGTTGGCCGTATCCACAGCCAGCACCACGCCAAGCAAGCCCTACTCGTCCCCGGGAAACGCCACGAGCGTCCTATACACTATCTCCATTCGTCATGCGCGCAGTCTGCCCTACAGGCACTTGCATTCAGCAAAGACCACACAAGGCACATTCCACAAGGCACTCCATTTGCCCACGTTTACCAAGGCCCTCCCCTGCCGCGTCTGGAAAGAATGCCTTCATTGCCCGGGATTTCGCGTGCTCCGCGTCCATGCGGTGCACCCGAGCATCGCGGTCAGTTCCCTTCCGGCATAATACACACCATCGATGCCTTTTCTTCTGGGACGAAAGAGGAAATCACGACCATCATGTCGGATATCAATACTTCCCCAAAAACTTGCCGGTACATCCGCCAGAGGGAGTCTGCCAGGCGTCTGGCACAGTTTCTAGCATCTACTTCCCGGCCGTCGCGAGCTCACTCTGTAATGATCCTTGCACATGCACTAGGCTGTCGTTTCAAACCGAACCATTTCGAAACCGTCGTCCATCAGCTCTCCCTGAAGCAGTACTGGTCTTTAGTCCCCCCTTTGGTATCCCTCGCAAAGGATCAATGTGGCAAGACCACAGCTCGTCTTCTCAATTGGAAAATAAGAGCATTCATAGAGTGCCATCGCTTTGGCCGATTAGATCACGTGCTCGGAGAATTTGCCTGGAACAATGTTCAACCCACCCGAAGAACGTTTCATCTTCTCGTCTCCGGACACCTTCGCAACCAGGACTTGCATTCTGCCAAGAGATCTTTGCAGCTGATGGAGAAAGCTGGTTTTCCCGTCGATGCTTCCACTCACGCGCTCATTGTTACTGCATATCGATCCTTGGGCTTGGACCCTCAGGTCCACGCACGAGCATTCGAGGCCTTGCCTCATGTCGATGTTCGGACATCCACTCGAATACTCAACAGCATTATTCAACATTTCCTGGACGTTGGCGACGAACCCAGTGCCGCGGAGCACATCAACCGAATGATTGCCCCTGTGACTTCCAGAAGAGAAACCGTCCATCAGCCAGGAGGTATTACCACAGGGGCCGACGGCGTCGTGTCCTCGCCCGCCGATACTATCCCCCCTTCATCCGGAAGAACACCCGCGATTCAACCCGATGCCGCTACATTCACCATTTTGATCAATTATTTGAACAGCCAGCGACAATTCCATCGAGTACACAAGGTACTGAACCGCATGATCGAAATTGGTGTCAAACCCGATTCCGGTGTGGTAGCTGCTCTTATCCGTACCTACTGTCTCAGCGGTCGTGATGACATGGCTATGAGCTTGTTGGCTGCGATGCTCGAATCAGACGCGGACGCTCAGAGTGTACTCGCTCTTCTCCCCTTGAAAAGCATACCCCAACTCCCTATCAACGTAAAGGGCACTGGTTTGACCGTACATGTCTTCAATGCTGTCCTACCCAGAGTCATGGAGATCCGCGGACTCAGTGGCGCAAGATTCATCATTCGTATCATGCGGTCCAACGGTGTTCAATCAAATGCGGCCACCATCGAAGTGTTTCTCAATTACCTTGACCGTATGGAACACATCGAAACCTGCCAGCTGATTCAGGTTCTGCGCAGCATGTTACGAAAGGTTCATGGTCCGACTATTCGACATCTCAATATCATCCTTGGTAATGCATTGCGCCGAGAGAAGCACAGGGTTCATGGTAGTGGATGGGATACTACTGCCGCGAAATTCTCGTCGACAAGGCGGCGCACGTTTACGTTCCCAGAGAATCGTAACATCCTTAATTCCGAAAACTTTGATCCCAGCGGTAGCCATCATCATCCGCATGATGATTCCCGTGATTCCTGTATCCGGTCTACCATTCTCGCTCTCTCCCGAAAAGGAGTCAAGAGTGATCGAGCTACCTTCGCGATGTGGCTCAAGCACGAAGGCATCGCCAACCCCACTCTCGGGACCGCGACATCTGTATTTCGCCATATGGTCGACAAGGGCATACATCCAAATCGTTATCACTACACCTCTCTTATGGACGGTTTCACGCGGGCGGGAGACATGCAGGCTGCTGAACAGGTCATGCGATCCGCCCAGGCAGCGGGTTTTGAGCCAGATGTGGTGATGTGGACGGTGCTCATTTCAGGCTACGCACGCAAGGGAGAACCTGGCTTAGCCATGAGGACTTTCCGGACGATGATTGCTGCTGGCATTACGCCAGACGTACCAGCCATTGACGCTCTTGGCCACGCGTACTTTGCCGTTGGAGCATATTCGGTAGCCAGAAAGGTTTTGCTCGAGCTGTGGCCGCAAGTAAAGCCGTTTCCAAGCGAACTGAAAAATGCACCTCTCAAGCAGCTGGCGCGCATATTTCGGCATTCGGAGAAGCCAGGCGTGGCTCGGAAGGAATCCTTGACCCCGCAGGAGCGACGTTCCTTCAACCGGAAGCTTCGTCAGGTTTTGCAGGAGTGGGCGCAGATATAGCACTTCTGTTATCCGTTGGTTGTGCCGCCCGTTGATGGATTTTTGTCATTGTAGCTCGAGGTGTAGCGTTGGGATAATACATATATGATTCCATGAGATAAGGAATGAACTATATTCTTACAAACCACGTAGTCCAGGTCAACGAGAATGTCCTATCGCATGTGCGCAAATTTCTGATCCAACAGCCGCAAGGCTTCCCTAACACCATCAGCATTGACCTCTCTCACCCTCCGTCGACCACATTCAATAAGCACATGTTGTGGAACTAGCTGTGGCGGTGATTCTCGTTGCCTCTGCTGTTGACGGAAATGCTCGTGAGGGTCCATAAGTAACACGGACTGGTCTTCACTCGCAGCAGTTGGCTCGTGATGGGAGAACCCTGCTTTGTGATCCGGTGTAATAGACCCCAGTGCGGGTGACATGACGACGCGAGACCCGGTGCACTTTGATCTGCGCGCAACTACTTCTGCCAGCAACGTCAGGTCCGCAAAAGCAACATTGGGGTGTGACTTGAGCTGACGCCATGCGTCATCCGTTGATATGGTTTCAGGACCGCGTGGGGGGGTTGTGGAGGAAATGATGGGTGCGATACCACACGAACCGCATTTACTGATGTCGCCGCAGCAGCCACCGACCAAGATTTTGCCTGTTTGGTTAGCTCTTCCGGGACAATCGATGCAAGGTAGGCTAGAGTTCACTGTCTGACCGATGGCCTGGCAGAATGCCTTGCCGAAATTGTCGTCGGCACAAGCCATGCAATTTTCGGGGTCACCTGAACACTTGGAAGCTAAAGACGAAGAGGTTGTGGTTATGGGCGTGACTGGGAATACGGGATTTGCCCTCGAAGTACCCGTCCTGCGACGAATAGGAACGGGCGCCTGGAAGGCTGGCAAATTGTCCAGTATACTCATACTGGCGGTTGGAGGAGTGTTAAGATGTACAGATTGGTCCAACGATACGATTGACTGCTGGTCGAGGTTCTCACTTTGGAGAGGAAGTTGAAGCGAGTTGTTGCTGTTATTGGTTGCCTGATGGACAGTCACTTCTCTGCACAAACAAGGTGCATCTGGGGTGCACAAGATGCAGGTGTAGGGGTCGACGGGATCTTGGCCGTCCAGAGTGCTACTTGTCTCATTCGTTGTCGCGAACGAAAGGAGATTATTGATTGGCGGAGGTGTGGGAAAAATTGAAGGTCGAGAGTGACTCTCGTGTCCTCCTGGAGAAAAAGCGCCAGGAGAAAAAGCGCCAGCCTGAGCAATGTCGTCGGGAGAAGAAGACACCAAAGAAGACGATGACAGTGGGAAAGACGGAAGGAGAACAGGAGGAAGAGCCTCTTGCTTGTCTTCATCGACCCTGGCCCGCTTTCTCGCGGAGTCGTCAGTCGGAGGAAGACTAGGGGAAGACGTAGATGTGTCGTCATACGCCCGCTTCTTGTCCTTGTCCTTGTCGAGAAGTTCCTCGCGTTCTTGCTCCATCCGAGCGATTTTCTCCCGGAGGATCTGATTCTCTTTGCGGAGCTCCTCGTTCTCCTCCTTCATCCTTTTGGCGATGTTCTGCAGAGCGATATTGCGCTCGATTTCCCCCTGTTCGTACGAATGCAAACGGGCCTGAAGCTCGGCTAGCTGTGTTTGCTTGCGTTCACGAAAAGCGCGCTGGGCGGCTCTGTAGGAGCCAAGTTAGCCCCGGTCGAAGGTGTGGGATGCGGGGAGGGACTTGCCTATTCTGCACACGTCTACTGCCAAATAATTCCTCGTCCTGTGGGGAAAGATCAGATGATGGGCGAGCATTGGGCACGGGAGGACGGACGATATCGTCTTTGGGTAGAGTTGGGCTGGTGTTGGTCTCCTTCTTCGGCTTTCGGCCGGGCTTGGGTTTGGCGGGAATGACCCATTCCTTTGAGGCTGTGGTAGTCGAGCGGGATGAATTGCGCGGCCACGGTAAGAGCAAAAAAAGATGTGCGTACGTTGTGCCCAGAGGGTGGACGATGTGGAGGCTGTCTGTGAGGCAGGAGACAGCTCGACGGGGGACATGACGATGACCGATCAGATCACACCAAACTTGATAGCCAAAGGACACGTTACACAGCCACTCCTCTATTCGACCATCTCCTCGTTCTGCTCAATCACCTCGTCCATCCACTCCTCAATCTCCTCCTTTGCCTCCTCCCCTCCTTCGCGATCCACTCTCTGTCCCCCACCCCGCTTCTCGTCCGCAACTTCACGCCTGCAATGTGCCCGCCATGCATTCCATTCGTCAACCAGCCGCTTGCGATGCGCAATCAGCTCGGCGCTGACGTTGCTTTCCTCTGCCGCATCCTCTTCGTCAAACGTGCGACTGTACTCCTTCAGGTTTCGACGGATCTGTCGTTGCTGCTCCCTCGTCAGCAACGTGCGTGGGCGAGGTCGCCAGATGAATTGCTTGAACCGATCTAGGATATGCTTCTCGAGCTCTTGCCCGCGGAAGTCCCAGATCGCATATCCGTTCTCAAGCTAATCTCCAGTTAGCAATCATCAACGCTCATTTACCGTAAATCCTACCGTATGCCTCCATGCACTCGCACTTGTCGCCAGGTACCTCCCGCTCGGATCCCACTCTACATCTGTAACTCCATAGTGATCCGCTGAGCCGAGCTGCTGGATACCGCTACCCCACTCCGTCGTCTGGCCCTCTCTGCGTTCTTCGCTGTTAAAATCGAGGTCCCAGAACTCAAGCTCAGACTTAGTGGATGAGCCTACAGTGGCAAGCACCACATGTCGTCCTCGTGGTGACCACCGAATGGTGTTGCTAGTACGAGACGCGAGCGTGTCTAACATAGCACATTAGCAACGCTAAAGATTACACAACGCCATGAAGCATACGTAGAAGCCTGAAATCGTTCTTGGTTCGGTCGAGTTGATAGAAACTAACGTCAGTCTTGATAGTGATACCCGGACCCGGGTTACCGAGATTGGGGTCGCTGCTCGAAACGATGGCAAATCGCTCGCCTTTAGGTTCCCAGGAGAAATCCGTTACAGTGTCTAGATGCCCAATCAGCATAAGTGAACGTCCAGGGGAAGTGAGTCAACCTTTGAGCTCCACTACCTCCACTGGAAAGTCTTTTTCACGGACCCGAAAGATTTCAAGGTTACAAAAGATTGATTTCTTCGTTTTCGTGTGACGATCGACTTTGACACACAGAAAGTCGCCATGATTTTGCCAGTAAAGCTTACACTGACAAAGGTCCATCAAATATTAACCTCACAATCAATAAGCCAACACACCAACCTCTGTAACATTGAATAGATTCTTCTGGCGCAGAATCCGTCTGCTAGGAAACTCCAGAAGGGTAACCCTCGCAGGTTGATTAGCCACTTCAGGTGTCCAGTATGCAAGCATATTCTCCCGAGTTTTCTTCGGCGGTTTGTCCGCTCTGGTGGCCTTCTCACTATCGTCCCTGTCTTTGTCGCCGTGAGGACACCATTCAAAGTCAACAACACCCTCAATCTTCAAGCTCTTCTTGTCGTGGAGACCCATATTAGGGAGCTCATATACGCTGATTTGTTGACCAGGTGTCACTCGCGCGACATACTTATCATCGGCGCTCCATTTGAATGCGGGCCACTGCATCTGTTTTTTCACCGAAGGGTCTTCGTTTTCAAAAAGAGATGTAGGGAAAGTCCGGAGCAGGCGGCCCGATTTGACATCCCAGACAGCAATGTTGTTGCCTTCGTCTTCCGGCGAAAAGTATTCGGGACCTTGAGGGAGAGTTGGAGACACAGCAATAGGATCATGCGACCAAGTAACGAGGTAATTTTCGCAAGGGGAAAAATCGACCAACTTGACAAAAGGGTGAGCGAATCGATGCTGAGGCTCCCAAGAAGGACCACCCCATAGGCGGACACCCTGGCGGAAGAGGGTTGCAAAGTATGTGCCGAGCGGAGACCACGAGGCATATAGCTCGGTCCAATTCTGGGAAACGCGTCAAGGATGTCGAGTGTCACAACTGCGAGGCAGACCTTTTTCGAGTATGCAACTTCACACTGAGATGGTTTCCCATGCCAATGTATCTCTACATCATCACCACGGTAGGTGACATACTGATCACGCCCTTGCGGATCGGCGAGCCAAGCCCGAAGGTGCTCCTACGCAAAAGATCAATACAGAAACAGAAACAATTTTCATCCTCGAACCTTTGGATGAAATTCTTCTATCTTCGGTTCAACATACGTTTCATCCATGTTCGCATATTGTTCTATATCGACAAACCGATTGACAAGGAAGGTATGCTTTGAGTCGAAAGGATGACCATGCATGGCGCTGATCGCGAATGCTGCTGCGTCTGCGCTCCCTGCGTTGACAAATATGTAACTGGAGAGTGGCCAATTAGCAATACTGCCGATCCGAAAAATGGTATTGGGATACCCTTTGCTCTTCCCTGAAGCATTGTCCCAGGGGACAAAGATATTTTCAGATTTCAGAGCAGCACCCTTTTTGGTGAACTCTTTGGAAATTTTTGCGAGAAGTTTGTCGAGTTTTGACTTATCAATCACCGGCACACCGTCTACGACGATTACATTGTCCAAGCCATCCTCGAGGGCGACGTGATATCTGGGAGTGATAGTGAAGATTATAGCGGACGCGTCAACGGGGCTGCTTACTTTTCCTCGATGTCTGTGAAATCGAGTTCGTCGTCGAGATTGAGATGTGAAGAACCGTTTGGGATGGCCATCTTGTACGGGGGAAAAGTTTTGAGCTGAGTGCGCGGTCGAATCAGAGTCTGGGAAATTCACGGTAGACGGAGACAGTGGTTATCACTACTGGGGTTAGGGTTGTTACGTTCTTGGCCACACGCACATAACGAACGTGCCAGGCTGTCAGCGCCAAAAAGGCGGGCTTGGGCCAACCGAGTTCTCATCGCTGTTTATACCATCAATCATGATGGGACCAATCTCGGATCCCAGTTACCTTTAGGAACATCATGACATCTCAGGTTTGGGTAACTCTCTTCTGAAGCCGCTCACCCTCTTCGGTGTAGATTCACCCCCGCTCCGAATCCGAGCAGGTTCTGGGGCAACGTGACGCTTCATCTGCCATAGCTAATCAGCAGTGCACCGTGCAAGCCAATCTTCTTATCACCCCACGTGTGTGCTTGTATAAAACTGCACAGTAGTGTTCCCTGTGGTGTCTTGACTCGAATTTACCCTCAAGTTCGACCTTCCTGTGCTATCTCATGTCGGGCGGAAAAGATGTCGGCCTCTCGGAGGGGGACCAGACCAGTCGCCTTCGGAACATCTCTGTCGACGTTTATGAAACGAATCTCAAAGCAACTGCCCATAAACTCAATGAAAAGGAGTCGCTCAGCGCTTGGGCCACTCTCTTTGCATCTGGTTTTGGTTTGATCAGTGACGGGTGTAAATTTCTGTTCCATGCTCATGCAGAAACCAGCTGAATAGTTATGTTCCAGATCAGAACAACTTAATGACTATGTCGAACGTAGGTCATCTTGCATCCACTCGTCGTCAGTTCTGGAGTATCCCCTCTAGGTCGTCTTCAAGGCACTTTACCCCACAGCTTATACATCAGCCGTCTCTACCCAAGTGTCAAATGCTCTTCTTGTTGGTCAGTCCATGTGAATGAGTGCCGTCATCAAAATGATCTGACTCGGCTCTGCATCAGGCGCCATTTTCGGGCAAGTCCTTGTTGGCTTAATTTGTGACAGAATTGGCCGCAAGGTTGCCCTTGTGAGCACCACCTTGCTCATCGTGCTTGGTGCCACTCTTGGAACTGCCGCTCATGGTGCTAACGGAAGTCCACTTGGTCTCTTTTGGTTCCTGACAGTTGCGCGAGGAATCACCGGCGTGGTAAGCCACTCACACTTGCACGCTTGTCTCCGCCATTGATTCTCGCAGGGTGTCGGTGGAGAATACCCCGCCTCGTCGACAAGTGCGAGTGAAGCAGCGAATGAGAGATCTATTCAGGATCGCGGGCCAGGTACTACCCATCTACTCCATATCTTCCCATCTTGACTTTTTTTTTTGCAGTCTTTATCATGGTCACGAATTTCGTTCTTTCTGTAACTCCTTTCGTCCCTTTTATCGGGCCTTTTGCGAATCACTAACACACCTCTGAATCAGTTCGGTGGCCCATTGGCCGTTTCTGTGTTCTTGATCGTGCTCTCCGCGGCTGGAGAACAACATCTTCAGACTGTGTGGCGCGTTTGCTTTGGATTTGGTATCCTGTTGCCTTTAACCGTGCTCGTGTTTCGTTTGCGGATGTTGAGCTCCAAACTTTATCGGAAGGGTGCCATCAAGCGTAACGGATATTTTGATCTTGAACGATAACACCATTGATCTTTTGGCAGGTCGTGTTCCCTACTGGCTGGTAGTAAAACGTTATTGGCGTGCCCTCATCGGTACCTGCGGAGCATGGTGCGAACTCAAACCCAAATGACCAGACGACATCTGACCTTTTAACAGGTTCCTTTATGACTTCGTAAGCATCAGCTTTTCAGGTTCTGGAGGTCTTCAACAGCGTGTACCACCGTTAGGTTACGTTCCCGAACGGTGTGTTCTCCGGGACAATTATTTCCAGTGTCATCCACAACAGTGATATCAAGAAGACTGCTGAATGGCAACTTTTACTCGGAGCGATATCCTTGCCTGGCGTCTTTGTCGGTGCCTGGCTCTGCAACCGGATAGGTAGAAGGAATACTGTAAGTGTTAGAGCCCAACCTCTGTGCAATGACTCAACCATATCTCTAGATGATGTTGGGGTTTTCTGGCTATTTAGTGTTTGTAAGTTTCCTGTTTTCCCACTCTGCTGCATATAACCAATCAGTCCTCTCTTAGGGTCTCATCATCGGCCTTTCGTACAATAAAATCACGACCATTATACCTCTTTTTGTGGTTTTGTGAGTTAATAAAATTAACTTACGGAGATTCGCTAAGCGGGGTCATTTTCAGCTATGGGTTGATGCAATCGTTCGGCAACATGGTACGTGGCATTCGGACTTCTGCTCATGTGCTCATGCAAGTGCAGGGACCGGGTGATATGTTGGGTTTGACGAGTTCTGAGTGAGTGCGCTCCTCTGGTTTATTTCAAGCTCAACGACCTTTGCGCAGGTCGTATGCAACCCCCGTGCGGTATGTCACTACATGCGTGTTCGGTTACTGAGATCTTAAACAAGTTGTTAGTGGGACATGCTATGGCATTTCTGCAGCCATCGGGAAGACCGGTGCTGCAGTTGGCACCCAAGCTTTCACACCCATTCAGAACAACCTAGGAAAACGGTATGAGTAGTATTTATCTTACTTGCACGGACCCCAGCTGATGCAGTGTGAAGCTGGACTTTCATTATCGCCGCTATCTGCGGTGTCACCGGAGTGCTAGTGACATACTTCTTCGTGCCTGATATGACGGGGGTCGACCTCGCGGACGAGGATGCTAATTTCTTGAGATACCTTACAGAGAATGGCTGGGAAGGTGAGGTTGGAGAGGATGACGACAAGGGGCTGATCGTTGCGTCGAATGGGGGTGAGGAGGAAAAGATTTGGTGATTGAAGGAAGACTACTAGTTTACGGTCTGTCACGTGCAGGCTTGGCTGTAGCAGTACTAGCACGGCATTTCACTTGTTTTCGCGTTTCAGAGCTCCAAGTTCTACTCTGAATGTCTGTGCAGGTCTTTCGGTGTAGTGCAGCGCGTCGTTCACTGTGTAGTTCGCGCCTGCTGTATCCTCCCACCAGAGCTCACTACTCGCAGCCCGCTCTTTCTTCCGTCGCTGGCCGCCGTAGACAAGATCCCGAAGCTTCCACTTTCGCCGGTCCAAGTGGAGGGACGCGAACAGCACCCTGGAGTGATCACCATGCAGTCGCGAACACCAGAGATTCACTGGACCCGACCCGGCTTGATCGTTACCTTGCATCCATCAACGCAGCTGACTTGGAGCCGACTTTGGACGACGTCGAACGATATAAACCGGAGGGCTTCTCGCGGCCAGACTCGTCACGCTATGCCGCAGAGTACACGAACTTGTTAGAGACGCTTTGTCGGTCTTTCAGCAAGGACCAACTCCGCCGTTTTACAGAGCTCTACAAGCTCGATCCGATATGGACCCGTTCGTCGCGTCGGAAGACTGAATATGCAGAGTCAATAATAGAGAAGGCATGGGGTTGGCCATCTTTGAAAGAGATTGAGAGAAAGCGCCGGGATACAACTGAAGTGCTTGTAAAGTGTCAGTCTTATCCCTTTTCATGTGGTATTCACTTCAATGAACTATGTTGCAGCATTCACTGTCACACCCAGCCAGCTGTTTTTAATAATGGGAAAAGGTGCAAGAAATGAATTTTCTGCGATACTGTATTTACGTTCCCGAACAGATGGGGCCGATCTACTGCAGTTGTCAATGCAGTATAACGTGCATATATCCTTGACGTTCAGCCCACTCGCTCTACGTGTTGAAGGCTTACGAGGCTCTCTGAAGGGATTGACCGAATATATCAGCACCTTAAAGAAGGTATAATTTCCACTCTTAGATGTTTATGCATCATTCAAATCCGTGCTTCCTAGGGTATCATTGATGAGATATTTGAACTTCCAACTGGTCGCCCCATCCGGCCAGATCTGTTGCAACGCATATCTCGATTATCTGGTGCGTATGTTGAGAATCATGGTAACAGAGGCAAGGTGTGCATTCCCAACTAAAAGATTATGAGCCTTTACTCATTGTCACACAGGTCCGCATATGTGCCAAGGATCTCACCGACATGACTGCCGCCGAACGCTTAGCGCTTCGCGCTTCACTGGAGGTCAGTGTTTTTCTAACAGCGACATGGATTTGGGATACATTGGCCTTCTAGGTTGGAACACAGGCGCGCACCGTTTGTTATGACCCACCCGGCAAGACAAGCAACTCACCCATTGAAATCTCTGAGCCGCATAGGTATTCCATATATCCATTTGTTACTCCTTGCTCGTTCCCATGGACGATGCATTCCGGTGGTGCATTCCGATTGCGCCGAGTCGCGGATTGGTTGGGTGCCGACTCTTACGAAGATATAGCATCTACTGGTGGCCTGACTAGTAATCCACACCGCTTGCTAAACCTTGATCAGTAAGTATGTTGCAGAGAGGCCACTAGCACAGCTAATCGCGCTCTAGGAGTGGAGAAGAGCTCAGCCAACTCGTCGGCTCAACCATGCCTGAGAGTGGATCATTTCGTCAGAGAATTATAACGGCTTCGTATGCATACTCCTTGGTCTCCAGCTGGGTACTAAAGGATGTCCAGGCTCGGCCATATGCTAATATCATTAGGCGATAATTCACATCGGGCCACAATATTTCCTCCATTAAGAAGTACCATGTCTCTTCCGGACATCCTCAAATGGGTTGAAACCTCCGGATCACCACTAACTTTTGTTCCAAGGTCCGTATCACCGTGTTTCATCCGAGATGGTAACGTTCTCATTTATGCAGTGTTCCACCTGCTATGATGACGGTCACCGTTGGTAAACGAAGAGTTTTACACCGCCTGGTTTACAGGACATTGCCGCAGATAGCTGGCGAGATTTCAAAACCACCCCAGCAGGTTTTGAAGTTCGAAATCGAGCTTTCTGGTCCACCATCCACCAGTACTCGAGCAACGCAAGATCTTGAAAACGTGTCGAAGCTCAAGGATACGGCATCGTCCGACAAGTCGAATTCGAGTGCAGACCCACTCTTATCCCAAGAAAGGGTTTCTCAGCCTGGTAGCCTACCCGAGGTATTGAACAATGTGTGGGACTCGAGCTGCCAAGTGGGTAGGGAAACATACATCAACCTAATGTTGCCAGACCGGTCAGTATGTCACTATGGATGGATCACTTCCTGACCTATTGCCATTCAGCCCAATGGATGTGCAACTTTGTATCTTTGATTGGAATGGTATAACTTTGACGCAGCAACCACAAGTCCTTCGGGAGTACGCCGACAAACTTCGTAATTTGTACGTTAACCCCCCCCGTCACCGAACTTGAGATACTGAGCGTTCTCATAGCGTGACCAATAAGGCCCAACTGTCACAACATGATCCACCAACGGCATTCAGCTACGAAGGAATGGCATATTACCTCCACGATAACTTGAGCTTGAGACAAAGTAACAACCCGATCTTATTATCAACTATCCCAAGTGATTGCCATGCGGACAACTTGGTGGAAGTCTGTAGTGAGAGCATAGTAAATCTTCAGAGTACCCAGAAAATGGAACTCTGCCAGGTCAGTTCTCCGTTTGCCCATAGCTCGTAGGCTCAACTACTTTTAGGTAAAAATCGATGGTACCATTGAGGGACAGAGTTGGAAGCGTTTCCTCGCAGCATGCGATCAACTTAGTGCAGCATCCTTAGAACCGCGAAGCAAGGACAAACCAGAAACGGTTTACCTAGACAAATGATATTTCGCTCTTTGGGGCTCACAACAAATCATGCAATGCGATGGAATAAGGAAATAGACATGCGGCTTGCAAGCAAGGCGAGGGGAGGAAATAAAAGGACTCGGGTTCTAAAGATCTAACTATCTACGTCCACCGCCTTGTCTTTTCGCCTTTTCACTGCGCTTTTTAGCTCGTACCTAAGGAATGGTGTAAGATTTAAATTCTAGAATTGGCTGAGGCGGGTCCGCACCTCTTTTTTCATCCTGGCATCTACCATGGCGTAGCGACCTTTGACGCCTTTTGGCCGTCCTTTAATGCCTTTGTGAGCGCCCTTTGCGACTATCACCTTAACCTCTTTCTTCTTGCCCTTCGCAGTGCCTTTCCGCATGAGCTTCTCGATCTGCTGAGCTTTTTCCCGTTCAGACATGTCCGCTGTGGTGTTCACGCCTTCAGCCTTCTTCATAGCCTTTTCAAGCCGTTGGACGGCTCGCAATTTCTTCCGACCCTTGGCTTCTGCGATTTTCTTGATGGGGCGTGAATCAAGTGCACGCTGACGTGCCCTCAAGCTAGCAACAGCCTCCTTCGTGACAGGGATATTGGGCTTGTAATACTTCGCCTCGTCGTCGAGGAACCACGAAGGGAGGCCATCCTTGTCGTTAAGCGAATAGCGATTGAACCCATCATTCAGGAGCTTCGTTTTGGTAGTTCTGCGATTGACCAACTGCTGTGCGAGAGTGACAGCTTCAGCAGTCGTTAGACCATATTCTATGGAACGAATCAGTTTTGGTCTATCTCAAAAGTCTAAAGCCACACTTTGTATGTGAGCCTGATTTGCGTGATCTGCATTCTCGTCCTCGACGTTCCACATGTCGGCGTCATCCCGAGATTCAGCGGGGACAATCTCGAAGTCACTCGCCTCGGACTTGTGATCGTCAGAAATGAGACGGGACAAAAGGTGGTTATATACCTTGTCTTCTTGGATATTCTGTTGGCTTTCACTTGAGTTTGACATCATCTCTACGTCGGTGTGCTCCTCGTCCTCATTCGGTTCCGCCACGTCTTTGAATATGTCTTGGCTAAACCAAACTTGCGCAGCACGGGAGGGTGGTTGAACGTCGGTGTGTTTCCTGAAGGTTGGATCAGGTCGTTTGCGTTTACGGCCTGGAATGGGTTCGTCGTAATCACTCTCATCTGAAGAAAGGTCACCAATTTCCTTGGCTGCCGCCATCTCCTCCCAGCCACCGTCTTCGCTGCTGTCGTCATCACTCTCGACGTCGATCTCGCCTTTCAGGCCGCTCCATTCATCGTCGAATTGACCTTTTTTCTTCCTCGCCTCTACCACCCGATACTTCGCGTCCCTTTCCTTCATCTTCTCTCGATAAGCATCATACATAGTATCGAGGTCGGCTTCGAGCACCGATACTTTTCTTTCCCGTTCTTCTTCGGAACCAATAATTTCTTCGTCGCTTCCTTCCACTTCTTCAACCTCCTCCTCGTCGTCAGATGGCATTTCGTCGTCCGAGGCGAGCTTGCTAATGCCACCCTTTTTCCGAAGTTCCCTCTGCGTATTAACAAGGTCAAACATGTCATCCTGACCCATATTCAGCGAGGCATCATTCTGTTCAAGACCGATATCCAGAGGAGCTGTCATCTGCAGTTGCAGTCGTTGGATAGTTTTCGTTTTGATTTCATTGGCCCTTCTCCGAGAGCGTTTTGCTTTCGCTGCCGCTTCTGCATTTCGTCTCTCAAGCTGACGTGAACAGTTAGTCAGAGGATGACTGGAAACGACGAAAATCTAACTTCTTCTTGTATCTGCTGCTCCTCGCCAACCACTTCAGAGATTTCGACTGCCTCCGTAAGTTCTGCAGCAGGCTTGGTCTTCACCTCCAAACCAAGCTTCGGGGAGAATCATGAGCAAAAGCGAGTGAATAGCATTAAAAAGGGTCACCTCCTCTCGTACGGCTATCCGCCATTTCAACAAGGTTTTGAAATCACCTTTGCCTAACACCTTCAGATCTTCGAAATTGACTTTAACGTCCAAAGTAGTAATACTAAATTCCAGCCACCTGCACAACAACCAGCTCAGTCATCCTGGAATGAGAAAGACGATTCTCGTACTGTTTCTCCTCCTCGGTTTCAAAGGTAATTTTATTCGCGAGACCGAGCACATTGACAGGTTCGAAGCCATGGACGAAATCGCTCGCGGAGGCTTTAGTGAAGAGTGTATAGTCACCGTCGTCGTACCCGTCTCGCTTTCTGCGTTTTTTCTCAGGCTGAAAGACATTGGCCTGCGCGTTATTGGCTGATGAACCTTTATCAGGACCAGAAAGCGTGGAGCCCGGATCCTTGAACACATGCTTGGGGTCAAGAAATTTTGGATCGATGTGTTTTGGAGCAAGGAACTCCCGGCACACGACAAAGATCTCGGCAGAGACATTCCTGTAAATGTGGCTAAGTGGCTAGATTGGTGATAACATAATGTCTGACCTCGAGGAAGGTGGTTTCGTTGCCTCTACTTTTGCAAACAATTGGCTGAACACCCAAATGAGATTGTTGTAATCGACACTTCGAAAGACTTTAGTAACAAATGTTCCTCCTTTGACGAGGAATTCAACCGCCAACTTCAAACTCATGAGGACGAGTTCAGACTGGGTGTAAGCATCCTGGACCCACGCAGTGCCAACGTTGGGTGCGCCATCGTGAAGCACGACATCTGCTTTCCAGTCTTTGAGTTCACCTCGGAGGAGATTGCGACAGTGAACGGTCGTAATATCTGCAGCAAACGTCACGACTCTTGGTATTGGTTTAATTGGTACCAAATCGACGCCTGGATAATGAATGATTATTCGATATGGGATGGACCTGACGGGAGGGCAGCGCCGCACCGACGATCACGCTGTTGGCTGGCATGTACTTGCTTGCAACCTGAAGCCAGCCACCCGGGGCCGCGCAAAGATCAATACAACAGCGCGCAGACTCGAGAAGAGCATATTTCTTGTTGAGTTGGATGAGTTTGAAGGCCGAACGGGCACGGTAACCTTGCTCCCTTGGGAATATGGGTCATGAGGGTATGCGATACGGATGACCATACGCACTTGGCAAGTTTATAATACTTGTCGAGACGACCTTTACCGGTTTTCTTTTGGGCCTTGCCCATGGCAGTCGAACGAAAGTTAGTGAAGGAGATATTATTATTAACGAGTGATTGATTACGCCTATTTGGGTTTATGTGATATTTGTTGAATTCCTTGATTACCCAGTTGAACTCTCTCGATGACTACTGCTGGCTTCTCGTCGCCGTTGTTGCCCCTCGCGCTGAGTGGTGGGGATACCTCTTCGTTTCTGTGGAGGTCAGGTGTCATCCTGAGTTGGTCTCCTCCAAGTTCAGTCACCGATGCGTCAACTAATGGCACTCTCTTGATATCATAGCTTCCACTGGAATGCTCACTGGGGCCTTTGGCGCACATGGACTTAAACACCGAGCAGGGATTACTGCCGACAACCTCCAGGCATGGGAGACGGCCTCGACCTATGCGGTTTGCAGCCTCTTTGCGGGATTGCCTAGTAACTGACCGCGAAAGGGAAGATTGTCAATGGGCTCGGATTGATGCTCGTGTCCATGCATCGCAGATTTTCCACACATTGCTTTGCTGGGCCAGCCATATTGACGGGTGGTGTGTTATTTTCGGGGAGCATCATGATGCTCGTTCTGAAACGGTGCGCATCTTGTACAACCTCTGGGCTGGACTGCTGACGTTTGGGAAGATCTATGTTCCTTGGCCCTATCACGCCACTCGGAGGTCTTATTATGATAGCTGGGTGAGCGAGGACTGTATCTGCATGTGAACGAGACTCATCGTGCGACAGCTATGCGAGCTTGGCGTTGTAAATAGATTAGTGTGCCAATTATACATCACGTGATGTACGTGTAGCGTGTCAACTCCGCTTTAAATCCTGTGAAATAAGCGGACGAGCCTTTTCTCGTCCTGAGCGCCCTCCCCGCGATATCGTCCCCGCCAACCCCATGTCACTCACCCGACCGACCTTGTCTTTCCCTGGTAACCCAACTCCCTCTTCTTCCCGCCCTCTCAAGCGCCGTCTCTCTTCCTCCGCTGATCTTGCCTTCTTCACCCCTGCTGCCGACTCCTTCAATCCAAAGCCCTATCTACCCCACACCGCGACCGCACCACATGTCCCAAATACATCCAAGCTCCCTCTAGCTCGAAACCATCCCTCCCTAGCCCAGCATATACCTCTCATGGACCCCTCCCCATCAGATCCCAATGTCGTCTTCATTCACCCCCCCTTTATCGCATTCCCTAACGCCCACCTCTATCCTGAAGGTCTCTCCTATTCCCTCATGGCCGCCAACCCCGAGTGGTTCTTGGATCCCTACGATTTTACATCCTCCGTCTCGACAAATCCCGACACCATTCCTTATCCTCCTCAGCTTGAGCCCCCTAGAGGCTGGTGCCCCGCTAAGAAAAAGGATCTCAAAGCCTTGGGTCCGGACGGTTGGCCAGAGGGGGAAGAGCCGCGACTACGTTGCACCTTCTGTAGAAGAACATATGCAGGCGTAAATGCAAAGAGTATGTGGCGACGTCATGTGTACGAAAAGCATAAGATTGCAATGTCAAACCGTCGCGATGGAAATGATCGTAGTCGCAGTGGACGAGGATCAAACCGTAGGTTACCTGTGTGGTCCATTCTACTTCGCCTTTGACGCCATAACAGGGGACCAGCACCGCAGCACCGTTTCTGACAAGGAAAATTTATCAGGAGATCTACGCCGAGTTAACAAGACATCCACAGATCAACTTAACTATAACAAATCCAAACCAAGACTTTTTCTTGTCCCATCGGACAGCGTCGCCCAGAACAGAGATCAAGGTGACCAGGAGGAGAGCATTGCCACACCATCTACACCATTAGCTGAGCAGCCAGATTCCCCTAAACTGGCTCCTCCCCCGAGTAGTAATTCATCGACTGACACTGCTCAGGAAGCTAGTGTTCTCGAACCAATTCCCTCGAATAATCCCGACTCTGACCGAATGACCTCATCCCCGCTCACTGCACCAATCACGCTTCCTATGTCCCCATACGATCCAACATTGACTCCCTCATTTCGTCATTCTCCGCCGCGTCTCCCCTCTGATCAGCCATGGCGGTTTCCAAGCCCAAGTCATCCATTGCACTCGAGGGCGAGGGAATTGTGTTTGGGCATGCTAGTCCGGGGAGGTATTAGCCCAGCTATCAGGGCTTCAACAAGTGATTCTAGTTCTCCCAGCCTTGGGACCTCGAGTGTCATCCATACCCCCTCCAGCGCTGTTGGACGCAGTAAACCCTTCAATGATGCGTTTGGTAGTTCCCCCGTTATATTTCGGGCCTCTCCACGTCAGCTCTTCTCCGACGGTCATTCTCCTTTTCCAGCTTTCAATGCACTCGATCTTCGCAAACGCGTTAACGATTCACCCCTCAGTGGTGGCCTCAGGCGACGCATGCATCATCGCAAACCTTCTACGATGAATTCCTCATTTGATTTACACCGCGACTGGCTTTCTGACGCGTCACTATCATCTACAACTACTGTTGGAACGGAGAGTCCGACCCGGTCGTCGAATGAAGATCCGTTTGGTGGACTCTACAAACCATTGTTAAAGCCGAGAACACGTGAAAACGGTGCAGACCAAAGAACTCCATCGCCTTGCGGATCTTCCTCCGAGACTGAAAGTCCAGTGGTTAGGAATGCTCGTCACTCTGATGTGGGTTCGCCGGAGCTGGAAGCTGGCCTTGTGGGCCTTGGAATTGGATTGATGGCTCCCTTCAGACTGTCCACGTGCCGGACTCAATCTAACCACGGCACTGATAGTTCTCCCATGGAGAATGATGAGGAGGAAGTGGAAAGGGTGCTCACTGACGGTTCTCCCGGGTCCCCGACAAAGATATTGAGCAGTAGGCACCTACGCTCGCCCCCCCTGAAGAGACGACGGACGAGCGTTGACTGAGCAATATGCGTTACCCGATGGCTATCTATTCTTGTGGTCGATGTTGTCTTTGCCTTGTTATATCACGCACGGCCATGGAAGTGGAAATCCAGGCCTTTTAGATCGTCTGATCTTCGTACTCGTTGCATATCCTACTTGTAAAATGTTTTGAAATCGCCCTGTATTTTTCGTCACGCAGCATATATATCAAATGAGTAGCAGTTGCTATCATTGTCATGGGTCGTGTGAAAAATTGGTGCGGCGTTCCTCTCGCGTGTAGGCCCCCATCAAGGATATCAGGCTAGCATCAAGTACAGCCTGTTCGCGTCCTGCAAAATATTTGCTGCACCGCTCGTCTGCTCTCACCCAAGCGCCAAACTCAGGTAAGCACACTTGGCTCCCTACGAGAACGACCTCACCTCTGGAATTGGTAGCCTGATCACCACTCTCGTACAACTAGTCCTCTCAGGGTGTTTGTCGTTAACTAGACGCCAACGAACATAATGCAAGCCATCAAATGTATGTCGTACAGCGAAATTGACCTCTCTCTTCCTTATGACATGACCCAAAAGGTGTCGTGGTGGGCGATGGTGCCGTCGGAAAGGCATGTGGAGAATGTTGCAACCTTCCAAACAGCAATGCTTATCGTCCGCTGTCAGACTTGCCTCCTCATATCTTATACCACGAACGCCTTCCCGGTGAGTCCTGTACACACCGCTTATCTATACAGGACCACTCACACCAAGGTTCCAGGGAGAATACATACCAACAGGTACTTTCACTACTCATGAATTAGCCCAATCCTTGCTCATGTAGGAAAAGTCTTTGATAATTACTCTGCGAACGTGATGGTGGACGGGAAGACCATTTCCCTTGGGTTGTGGGACACGGCCGGACAAGAAGATTATGATCGTCTTCGTCCACTCTCTTATCCTCAGACAGACGTCTTCTTGATCTGCTTCTCCCTGGTCAGCCCGCCAAGCTACGAGAACGTCAGGACCAAGGTACGTTCCATCAGTTTCCAAGAATTGCAATCAAACTCATGCCTATCCCCTCAGTGGTGGCCCGAGATTTCGCACCATGCACCATCTACCTCGGTGGTTTTGGTTGGCACTAAACTGGATTTGCGTGAAGACCCTGCTACCATCGAGAAACTACGTGACCGGTTAGTACTTTGAAAGAACTTGTCGTCCACCATTGCCCATCAACGATGTACCCATCAGCCGTATGCAGCCCATTCAGTACAGTCAAGGTGTTTCCATGGCTCGAGACATAGGGGCAGTCAAATACCTGGAGTGCTCCGCTTTGACGCAGAAGGGTTTGAAGACCGTATTTGACGAAGCCATCCGTGCCGTTCGTAAGTGATGCCCATCTTTCTTGCGTGCAGTTCTCATGTTTGAGCTACCAGTGAACCCTCCCCCGAAGAAAGAGAAGCGTGGCCGAGGATGTGTAATCGTATGATTGATGAGATATTTGAACCAGAGACTGAGGGGACTTTTCCGACATCTCCTTCCGTAGATGGATTTCCTCTGCATCTCACACCCATTTATGTCCTGCTCACTTTACGACCGGTATGCTATTTTTCTTTTCTTCTGCCCATGAGCGTATACGGTGTCTGGTTCTATGGGCTGAATCGAGGGAAAACATTTCAAGGATAGTAACAACACTGGTCGAACTTTCTCCTGCATGCCGCATAAAACCCGCGCCACCAGTACTTGCTTGTCCAATTGAAAGCTGCTAGGCCTTGCTCGAGCCTTGTGAGAATGGACAATTGTCTGGAATTGCCATGCCAGTTAGTACTATTGTGCAATGCAAATGTAATGTCCGGCATAGAGACTTTCCTTTTCAGGGGCAATTCCGTAAGCTTCCCCCAAACGAGGTATTTACTGCAGTTTGTACCTCAGCCGCTTAGCAGTTCCACTTCGTATTTTACGACCATGTCTGGTCCACTCGCTGGGCCGTCTACGCTGAGAGATATTGTCCATCCCCAGTTCCACCAAAACAACTTCCCCGAGGAACTCTACATTAAGACCGATCTCGGTCTAAAGCTCGACAAAGGTCAGTCCATCAGTCCTCCCAAATACACCCTTTCCAACGCATCCCAGATGACCAGATTTGTCGTCTCTCGCTAACACCCACGGGCTGTCCTCTTGGTCCGTTGCATTGTCCCTTGAGACACACTACGCCATCTTCGCAAAATTTTCAGCCTCCCAAGCAGTTACCCACACATCCCCGAGACCGAGAGCGCCTGGCCACAGTCTGCAAGCACTGGCTTCGCGGTTTGTGCAAGAAGGGCGATGCTTGCGAGTTTCTCCATGAGTACAACCTCCGGCGTATGCCTGAGTGTTGGTGGTTTGCAAAATATGGCTATTGTTCTGCTGGAGACGAGTGCCTCTATGCTCACCCTAAAGAGCGTCGTGTGGAGTGTCCCGACTACAAGCGTGGGTTCTGTAAACTTGGTGAGCTAATTCCTTTGCATCATCACTCGAGTTTTCCTTATGGGATAGGCCCCTTTTGCCCCCGAAAGCATGTCCGGCGCGTAGCGTGCCAATTATACTTGACAGGTTTCTGTCCATTAGGTCCAGAGTGTCCCCGCGGACAGTGGGTGGCGAATCCTTCTTTACTTGCATTCAGTAATGGTTGCTTTTAGTCCAAAGCCTGGCATGCCCTCACCAAGGGCTTATGAGCCACCCTCGCCCCCTTCGAACCGTGACCTTGGCCCACCTCCACCCGGTTATGGTCGGTATGCCGACTACGATCGAGGGATCCTGAGTGGATCCACCGCCAGCCAAGGAAACGCTGTAATTGGTTCCAATGGACCCCGTCGAAATTTGGATGATGTGCTCTGCTTCAAGGTGAGCGTTGTACATCAGCCTCACTAATTTCCTCATCATTTTCACAGTGTGGTGAGAAGGGACACTACGCCAATCACTGTCGAAATCGGAATGTTCCAGGTAACCGCGGTGGACTAGATCGCTCTAAGAGGTATGGGAACACAGAAGATTGATCGTATGGCATTTGCAGTTTGTATCGAAAGAGTTGATTAGACACGACTGACATCATAAAACCGTGACCATGCAGTTATATACAGTCCGACCAACGTCCCAACGATTGGTTTATACCTAAGCGGCCAGTTTCCAGTAGTCCATAGAATCGACGCACAGGCTCAGAGTGTGAAGTGCGCACTCAGCCAAATTACCGTCAGTCAGTTCTATCCTGCGAACTAGACTCCGAGAATCGACCCCCAAGAACGATACCGTTGCGTACACCAACTCCGAGTCCCACGCTTGTAAACAAGGTCCCTGTCGGCGCTTCCTGTAGTCGATACTCCTTCTCATAACCTTGCCAAGCAAAGTGATAATCATTCTGGTCATTGTGGGCAACAATATGGGGTGGCAAAAATCATTTAATCTTCCGAGGCGATCCAAGGGTTGTCATCTCGTAACAGACGATGTCCTGGCCCAGATATCCGAGGGTATAAAAGACGTCAAGGTGAAGCGTAACCTCTTGATAATTTGAGTCGGATGTGGTTGCTATATCGCTGATCTTTCCCTCTAGGTTGGGATGTTATTTCTCTTCATGTGGGTGAAGATCGTCCGGAGTAAGACTCTCACCGACTAAACTGCTCACAGTCAACACACTTCTGCAGCGTTGTCTATCAATGAAAATTTTGACGCAGGCAAGCGCTCCAGACGACTGGTTCATCTTCGGCGGATCTGACTTGCATACAGATGTTCGCAAAGGTGATTTTCGGTATCTAGGCGCGGAGTCTTGACACGACAACGTACCCTATACTACCCCCTAGATATGGATATGGCGCTGGACACCATCGTTCCAGAAACTTTAAAATGGAGGCACACTGATGAAGGTCGAGAGTATGTCGCCACTGTATTCTTGAATGTCTGCCCATTCTGACGACCGTGATGTCTGCCTGCAGTGATTCGTAAGTTCGGAAATTCCCTCGAAGTCCTCTCAATCCTAACAGACACAGTGTTTCACACACCAAAGCGACCCTTGTCGGCTCCACAATATCAGTGCCAATCACGAATGGCTCTTTGAACCTTGGGACATGGCAAGGCGTGTTTAGATGCTCTGTGTATGGATGGGCTCCGCTGATATGGGACATAGGCATATACCTCACTGAGTTTAGGCATGTCGCACACATTAGACGTGTTGTGGCCACTGTTTTGTGAGAAACTCTAGTATCTTATAGATGGCCATTATTAACAGACGTAGGTCATAATTGTTCAGTCATTATTTCACAATTCATGATGGTGGCTCGGGGCTCAAGCGGGTGGCGTTTTGGTGTGATCGACAATGTCCGTTGTCTTGATGGAAGTAAATTGACAGGTGGGATGGACGAGAGTGGGCAAGCGGATTAGGACCGAGTCATAGATGTGTCTGGGGAGGAAGGATGTGTACATTAATGGCTCTTTGTAAGTCCAGCGTCTACCCGATTTGGGACTTTCAAGGTCCGTGAGATACGGCAGGCAAATTTAAGCATCATGGCAAGAACCTCGGGCTTTGCATGCTTACTTACATCTCCAGGATTCGTACAAGCTAGGGCGGCCCCTCAATCGCCATCTGTACCTTACGCTCTGCGCGCTCAGCCTGAGACCTGACAGGGGACACCGAACGTATCGTATATCCACCAGGCTTGATACGCGAAACATATGCCAAAGGCCATTTCTAGCGCTAGTGTCGCAGGTCGCCCTGCTCTCCGTAGAAATCAGGTTGGTGCCATCATCTCATAAGCATCTTTGCCAAAGAGACCATCTTCCCCTATAGGCTTGTCGCTCTTGTCGCAAGCGAAAGCTTGTATGTTGAGGTCATGTTAAGTCAGCCCTCCCAGTGCTGAGCAGTCTGAAAACAGAAATGTGATGCCGCTCGTCCTCATTGTGGTACTTGCTTCAAGTCAGTTCTTCCCTTCCCAGCGGAGTACGCTTCTCATCTTTTTCCAGACAATGGCAAGCCTTAATCAGTGTTCCCGCACCTCCCGGATATGCGTAAGCGTACTGGCTAGGTGATGATGCTCGGTACTCAAAAGTGGCCAGACATCCACCAGAACCGCAATGCGTTTATGACCCGGTCGATGGGTTGGCACTTGCTCCAGACACAGATCCGATCGAAAAAATACGGATGCTTGAAGAGGAAGTCTGTGCGCCCATATCTATTTCGCTGAGCTGACCATGAAAGACCTTACACGATTCCAGCGAAGCTCAAGATCCAGCTGCAAGAGCAGAACAATATCGTGTCACTCACCCATTATGACCAAGCTTATTATAGACCAGGCTCAGCTTCATCCTCGTCGGCTTCCAGTGGTCAAACATCCGCCACAGGGTGCAAATCTTTGCTTCACACTATTAAGAATGTCTCGGCGTTGGCGTTTCGACAAGACAGTCCAAGTCCCGAACCACACGGAGTAACAGATCGAAGTTCTGCCGATGCTGTCCTACAACTGATACACTCGGGGTGGAATCCTGATCTACCAGAGCCTCATATACTTAACCACTAGTTTGTGGCGATCTTCTTTCCCCTTCCACCGAAGTCGCACTGACTTCACACCCCAGTATAGAGGTATTCTTTAAATGCGATCCTTGCGGCCCGCGAATACTCCACCGTCCCTCTTTTTTGTCTGCAATGTGCCTTCATCCCCGGGACCCTGCATTCCCACATTCTGTCATTCTCCACGCCATTGTAAAGTCTTCTTTTGCTCCATTTATTTTACTGACCCAAAGCCCAGTGTGCGTCAGCCTCTCGCTGGTCATCACGCAATGTAGCGGTACTTCCTGATGGGTCTCACAGGGATGAGTTCGCTGAATATCATGCAAGCAAAACCCGGCAATATATCGACAGAACAATGGCCACAGGAGAAGACATATTTCAAGTTGTTCAAGCTTGTATCCTCCTTTCCTGGTATTTCTATCAAGAGGGTCGATGGGTTGAAATCTGGATCTTTGCTGGCTTCCAAACACGCGTCGCAGTGCCGTTGCGTCTGAATTACCCGGGAACATTCTCCACACATGGCAGCGGCTCCCCAGCAGGATATTTGCCACCTCCAAAAGACTTTCGTGACCTTGAAACCCGACGACGTACTTGGTGGATGTCAGTGATTTTTGACAGGATTGTCTCCGTTGGTGGCTGGATCCATGCAATCGACGAGCAAGATATCGGCACTGAGCTTCCTTTGAGGGGCGAAGACTTTGATAGCGAAGTACTGATAGCCTCCTCTGAAGTATCCACCCGCTAATTCTGAGATTAGCAACTGATTCCAAGCAATCCTCAGGATATGAACTCGGAGGACATATTCACGACACATCTTCCCAGATACACTGATTCTTTTCTGCTTCTTATCAAGGCTGTCATGCTGTTTGGTCGCGTCACGGATTTCAATGTGCGGGGTAATCTACGTGCCCCAACAGCGCCAAGCAAGCACCAAGACCCTTTTGCACTACCGGGATTTAGCGAGTTGGATAGCCTCGTCCATCATGATTTTCTCGAGAATCTTCCCCACATATATAGATCCAACATCGGCGTCACGGACGTTTCAGGAAGCGCACAATGTGTTGACACCGACTTGTATATGGTTCACATAATGCCGCATGCGTAAGCTTGGATGCTGCTGTTCAATCGCCTCACCCAAATGACATTGACAGAGCCACGATAACACTTCACAACCCTTACATGGATCTCAACGACTTACAACGCGCCTCGACCAACCGGTGTATCAAAGCTGCACAAGCAATACTTTCAGCTTATTTCATGCTTTCAGCGACTTCTCTTGACCTCACCCGACTGCATCCATTTGTCACTGTAGGGTTGTTTTCTTACCGTGAACTTCAGCGCCTGATGTACACAGATCTGCTGGTATCTTGCTGCAGTCGTCCAAGTCCAGGTCTGTAGACATTTCATAGAGATTGGTGATCACGCCAGGGAGGCTCAGGTTTGGGGGGAAATCAACGTGCTCCGGTGCGCTGATCACTCGTTACAACATTTGTGCTGCCTGACACCCGAGCAGCGAGGCTATGTTGAATTATGGGGCAAGGTCTCCCATCGGGAGTAAGTCTTCATCGAAGAATTGGTCCTGCCTCTTATAGATCCTACACAGTCCGGCAAGAAAAGTTACTTCAAGGTCTCATGAAAGAGATTGTGAGGCTCACGACTCAGAAGAGACCTCTGGAAGCTGGGCTGCCCCTTTATCCATTCTCTCATACTACTTTATTTGCTTCGCCGACTGTTCCTTTCAACGATACACCTATGGCACCTCTGCCTAATCCAAGCTCATTGGGGCAATCTGATGGACTAGCTTACAATAGCGCATTCGAGATGTACACAGGATCAGCCGCGTTTTCAACCGTCCCATCATCCTCATAGGGCCGTATCGCATCATCCACTCCGAACGAAATGCACACTGGAACTGGACAGAATAGTGCAGCTCGGAGTTGCCCAGGATAACTTACTGGATCCATCCATTCGTATCATACTATATGTAGCCAAGGCAAAATAAAATGCCTCTTCATCCCCATTTGTCAATGTGATGCAGACGACTAGCTGTATGACACGTCGCGTAACAGTAGTACTGTGGTGATAATTTATTCATGGTCACCATGAGACTGGCCTCTGTGTCTCTCGGCCTCCAGCAGAGCATCAAACTTGGCTTGCGCAGCTGCACGCTCGTCCGCTTCGGTAATAGAGGAACTATCGCTAGGAGGTGGGCTGGAATCAGGGAGCCTGGTGCGTTCGTGGTGCTGTCGTATAGTATCCCAAGACGACTGGCCAGTACTGCGTGAGTTAGCAGCTTTGATCTCGTCCCACTTGGTCCTGAGTCGGGTTGGATCGGACCTGGACACGTCACCATCTACAAGCCGAGTATTCTGTTAACCGTGACGGCGGTAAAATATGAGCTCACCAATGTTGTCCTGGTCCCGAACCCACCCCTCCTCACGAACCATGCTCGCATCCTGCGTGTGACTTGTGTGGTCAAGGTCAGACTTGATCTCCGGCTTCTTTACGAGCATATCTCTGAATGTGAAGCCTATCTGTCCACTTCCGCCGAGTCGCTCATCAACATGGTTTAATGCTACAATGAAGCCCTGGGGATTCTCCAAAGAGTTGGCGAACCGGTAGTGAACCAAAAAATGCCTAAAAGTGCCATATGTCGATCCCACTAGGAAGGCTGCAACCGACCCGAGACGGAGCCTCCAGATGTTCCACCTTGGTCGGACGAGGTAAGAACCATAGCCATACACCGCGGCCGATGTTCCTGCGCCATAGGCTAGCTGTGTTGAATGTGCTGTCAACCATGAACGTGAAGGGTACCATTTGGACCTACATGCCAGTCCATACTGGGGCCAGGCAGGAACCTGGTTGCCAACTCGTAGTCATGTGGAGATAGAACGTGTTCCTCTACTTCGGGTCGTAAAAGTTCTACAGTTCGTTGGCGAGTAGGAAATGTTTTGTGGAGCCATGCAATAGTGGTCAGGTAGGACATGATGTAATGGCCCGGTTGCTCGACAGCATGAAATAAAGCAATGACATGTACATGGAATGCACGTCCGACCCAAAAGTGACCATTACCATACTCTATCCTTGAACCTTTGACCTGCGCCGCGTACACAACGATGGCCACAAGTTGCTTGGACGAGGCCCCACTGCCGCCACCAAAACATGACGACGGTCCAAGGAACGAGCACACGGACCCTGCCCAGCCAATCGTGTCGTCCTTAGGTATCCCAACAAAAGTGCTCTGCTTCGTGATCATCTCCTCTGACTCCTATGTTAGGCCTCGACATTCCCCTGTCTCCAGCATCACCATCCGCAGTGGACAAGACTCCGAAATATAGCCCATTGACTGATCTTATAGAGAGCGAGAAGGCATATGTCGAACTCCTCACTGGCATAATCCGAGTATGTCTCACTCCACCTTCTCGTTCCATATCCTGCCTCATCGTTCGGACCACAGAAAGTGGCTGCGGCCTGGTCACGATCAAACCTTCCCCCGCCAGAACTCGACGTCATGTTTCGAAGTGTGGAAGGGATATACAAGACGAATCGCACGCTCTTGGCAGTGAGACCTCCATTCCACCCGGCCTGATAGCATCATCTCTAATTCCTTGTAGAAGCTCAAGGAGATCGGCGAAAATCCATCCTCTCCCAAGGCTCTTGGTGACCTATTGATGCGCTGGGTAGGCATATACTTCGATCACCAAGACCTGTTCTCATAGCGTGGAAGATTGATGAATTAGAACAACCTTATATGACATATGCCGACAAATACTGCATTGGCTTCGATGACTGGGGGCCCGTCAAGTCAAATTCGAAGCTTCCTGCTGTCCTGCAAGCCTTCTCAGCATCCAATCCTCCTCCGCCTGCTTTGCCGCTACCCACACACTTGTCGAATCTCTCTCTGTGGACCCTCGACGCACTCTTTTTACTACCAAAGGGACGCCTACAGTATTACAGGAAGCTATACAGCAGATTACTTAAAAGTACGACTCCCGGAAGAAGCGATCACCGGCTGCTAACAGGGGCCTTGGGGAAGTTGGATGCTCTTCTAGCGACTCTTGATGACAGAGCCAACAACGGTGTTGGCATCCCAGGACCATCGCAAATACCACTCCCTCCCTGCGTAAACACTGAGGTGAATCCGACTACTGTGATACCCATGGAACTACCCACGAATGAACCGATGGAAAGTGGCGCTCTACTCTCCGGACAGTTTGGCGCAGATTCTGCAAGCGCTGCAACATCTATGCGTGGTAGTTTCTCCTCTAGAGAGTAAGCCTATCAATCTCACCACTTACTAGACATTTCACACATACTTTTTAGTGAACGCCTTTCGCAAGAGACAACATTAACCTCAATCAGTCGGGAGTCCTCTCGAACTATGTCATCGCCCGTCCTTGATCTCGAGAGGCGTTTAGCTACTGAAAATACAGTCGACATATTTACGATGCAACCAAAGGTTCGTGGTGCAGCATTGTACACATTGTTAACTTAGCCATATCTGCAGCAAATTCGACTGCAAATTGCACCACCTAACCTCCCTTACGCCCGCGAGTTACGTTTATCAATAAAGGTGCTTGTACGATTTACCCCCAAGGCGACAGGAGTAGAGGTTGTCCATCGTCACGGACACGTTTATATTTTGTCGGATCTGTTTCTTCTGTGTGAAGAAATGACTCGAGACGAGAGAGCTGCTAGAGGCGATGATGGGCAAGATATGCATCTGTGCTATCCTCCGCTTTCCGGCAAAGTTCTCATCGTAACTCAGGTGCCTGGACAAGGTTGGTCAGGTTACTCTTCCAAGTATACGTTGCTGATTGTATTCGTAGAGAATGCCCTGCAGGTCTCTATCATGCGTAAAGAGACACTGGTTTTCGAAGCTGGCTCCCGACTCAAACGAGACCAAATTCTCAATGAATTCCAAGAGTGTATATCGTTTGCAAGAACGAGTAAGAGTTGCTTCGTATTCTGTAGGTCAGTTTTTCTCACCTATTAACCTAGTCTCGAGAGCCGCGCAAGAGCCTGTACCACCCATACCTCCTATTGATAACCCTCCTCAATCACCGGCTACGCGCCTCAAAACGTCCGGCAGTTATTCGAGAGAGAGACCCAAGCAATCCCTCAATCCTCGGTTACTTCCGCAATCACAACCAGGCAACGTTCAGTCCAAGTGGATCGATGACGCCAATTCCACGACGGACAGGCCGTCCCTCTCGCAAACTCGCCCCGAGCAGCAAAACATGCTTCTTACCCAGCTTGAGACGACCCAGCTACGTATAGTCAGCAGCCCCCCAAGCAGTCCTACTTCACCAGGGAATGGACAACCGATGCCTACGTTACACAATCCGGGTTCAATATACCCGCCACGTGGATCTTCTGCAGCGTACGCCACCAATAGCCAACCCTCATTTGTACCAGGACAAATCGTCCATCCCGTACGGAGTGCAAGTATTCGATCGCAGTCACCACCTTTTGCGATCTCAGATCTTCCTGGGGGACCCGGTGGGGTGTATTCACCACCGATCGCGCAGAACCCTGCCTCGCAGAACTCGACTCTAAGACATCATGCTTCCACACACTCGCTTCGTCAGCAACCTCTGCAGCATCAGCCTTCCTTGCATTCTCTTCCGCATAGACTGAGCAACCAGAACGTTGCCTCTGCTCCTTATCCCAAACCGGGTCCACACTTCCAAAATGGGCAGCCATCTCCAGTGGTATCTCACCCAGTTGAACAGTCCTCCCGCAGGCTTCAGAAATCTCTATCGTCGCGGTCACTCCATGCACAATATCAGCATGGCCAAAGCCCATTGCCCCCATTACCGGATGGTTTACCCATGCCACAACGCCCATATAATCAACGCAAGAATTCGATGGGGTCCCTGAACGCACCAGTGTCGAGACCACTCCTCCCGTCGATGCAAATGGGATCGAGAACTAACTCAGTCGCGGAACCCTCGATTTTAGATCCGAGCCCTCCCACGTCTCCAGCCGAAGAACCCAGATCGCTTGGACCCGTACAGTCTATAATTGCGGCACAAATGAAGTGCAAGGTATTCCATCAGCAACAACATGCACAATGGAAGTCGTTGGGTTCGGCGAACTTGACTCTTTACCGGCAGGAGCCCACGAATGTCAAGCAGCTTGTTGTGGCAGGTAGCAAAGAAAAATCGATTCTCATCTCGACGATCGTCTTGACGGATGGAGTTGAAAGGGTGGGCAAAACTGGGGTGGCAATTGAGCTGAGTGATGCCGGGGGTGCACGGACAGGCGTCATATACATGATTCAGCTACGGAATGAAGACTCTGCGAGCGGGCTTTTCAAGACTTTACTCGCAGGCTCTGACCGGGCGGCATAAATAAGATCTTAATGAGCTCGATCCGAGCAAGGACTTGCTGTTGTCTGATTGGGCTCACGGTTTCGACTACGATTTTTTTGCCCTACTCCTTACTTTGATGGGGATTGATCCCAACGATTTTGTGTACTTCGGATGTCCTAATAAACTGCAGACGTCCCAGTATCATCGTCATGTGGTAGTTAACGTTACAAGCTGAGCGCAAAGTGAAAAGTGATCACTGCCACATATCCCAATCTGAGGCAAGCCCCGCACCACATCTTCTGTGCGATGAGGTTGAAGGTAACCCGTCACACACGTTCTGCTTCCAGCATCTAGGATGAAGATGTAATCTGGTAGTTCGTGAGCTACAGCAAATCTGGATAACTGTTCGCAAGGCAATTACCTAGAGTCGTCTTGTAGTAATGTGTAAAGCTAGTCCACATTGGCTCACAAGCACCAGCCTTTTCTGTCGGCAAGAGTTTTCCAGCACCGTATGTCGCGACAGTGTTGCCCTCTAGTAGCGATGACCGTTGTCCCTCATCATATGCACTTCGCAAGCGGTACCCAGCAACAGGAGACAGCTTGGTGTCCGATAACAATCCGTCAGATGGTTTGGAATTCCTCGAGTTTCGAATGACCCTATCGGGATCAGCTTCTTCCTCGCCCCCTTCGTCCGCCTCTTTCGTGATGGACATGGGCACCGTTGGGTCTATGGAGACGTGCACGACACGCGAGACTTGGAGTCGTTCTTGTTGTTCGAGAGACAGTGGTTCACCGACTAGCAAGGAGTACGCGGGGTCATCGGGAGCGAAATTAAAGTCTGCTCGACATTTGGATTACATCGGAACTGTTGGTGCATGTGTTCCCGGAAGTTCTTACCTCCCGCTATGATACAGGGCCAATCACGAAGTTGCCAGAAATCTCGGAATGCGGTGACCTCACGAACCAGGAGAAATGATTGCCTACGATCAAATCTGGACTTGAGCACAAAAAGGTGGGGATTTAAGCAACCTGCCTCGCTCTTTCGTAGGTATACCTATGACAAATTCACATCAGTGGAACTGTCGAAGAAGGTAATCGTGCACGAACGCGGGATGCCAAAACATATGCGTCGTTGCGACAATGCAGCTCTGGACTTCTTCTTCTGGACCTATACTTTGAAGGGCCACGATTTTTGCGATGTTCTTCGTTCGATGGCTTGACCCAATGCGTGCCTGCGTACTTAGTTCAGGGTTGCTGTGGACTTCCAACTTATCATACTCTATCGTGGCTTCATGTACGCTCCGGAACATGGTATTCTTATACGCGATGAGACATCCATGTGGTTTGTCTGTGCCACTCCCATAAGAGTAAGCGTATCCAGCGAGATCGAGCACAGGAAGGAGCTTGTCCAGTTTGTCGACCTCCTGAAATTCATTAGATCGTGGCCGAGAAACGTTGCTGGACTTCACAGACCTGCATACACAGGATATCGGCGTCGTGAGAGAGTATCTCGGCATGAAGCATTGGTATCCTCTCCTTCGCTTTACGGGCTTTGCCACTGGTTGGGAAGAGGTCCGTGCCTGTGATTCATTGAGACTTGATCGTAAAGATGCACATTAACTCGACGCACCAACGAGACACTGAGCGAGTAGCTACAAGGATATATTTTGAGCGAACTGCAGACGGATGCACAGGGATGTAAATACAGACGTTCCATGTCATGACCCTGACCGACCGGGTGTGAAGCTGGTCCGGCGGGTTGAGTGGTATCCATGGTCTCGAGAGGAAGAGAGGGACTGTCTGATTGTAAAGTTTCTTTTCCAGACGTTTGAGGCGTTTTTCTTCTGCCTGGGCGATCTGTTCTGAGGTGGGCTCATAAACCATGTTGAAGGGAAGATGATGTAATTCCGGGCCAAGGAGAGAGACACTGGCCGTGCGCACGTTGGATTGGCACATGTTCACGCTTTTCTCCACCGCGCGCCTTTTGACGACGACCGCCCTTCGTCGTACGACCAGCTCGCTCCCTTTTCCCCGCAGTATCAGCCATCGTCATCGCCCAAGTATTTTCCTGCCCACTCAGTCAAGGTCTCTCGCTTCCATGGCTCCATTTCAAGATCGTTCGGCCATATCGGACGACGCCTTGACGTCTTTCGGAAATTTTGACCTTGTCCAGCGTTTCCAGCTAGATTATACTGATGTAGCCGTCTCAAAATGGCGGAGCCGTGTTAGCGGCTTAACCCTTGTTCATCTAGATTATGAGGGTGTGTCGCACAGTCTTATCTTTTCCTACACTTCTGAGTCCGTCTCCAGCCCCACTTATTAACGGATACTTTGTTGTCGCAACTGAGAGTAAGCTGTCTCGCTCCTGTCGCAGTCATTCCTGCCCTTCTCACTCTCTCAGTCTTCAATGACAGCGGTTGTCCTCACACCCTAGAACAGTGAGTTGTTCGATACACTTTCCGTATTCCTGTTTCTGAGGTTGATCCGCCAGCCTGGTCTTCATGGGCTCGGAGAAGTACCCGTACAAAGGCATTATAGACCATCTCGCTAACCGTGGTTTTTCCAATGGCACGAATGCTTGGACGGATAATGACCATACAGGCAAGCAACGCCGTCCTCCCGTCCCATCTTTTCTCACCCCTACTTCCACACAGCCTATACCGCTTCAACAGCTGGAGAACAGGGATTCCTTCAGCTCTTGCCAATATACCTTGATCATATACTGTATCCGACGATGTCTAATGCTGCTTTCGTGACGGAGGTACGATCGGCTTATTCAACTTAGAAAGCACTTATTTCATTGACCCCGTAGGTTCACCATATCGATGCGAAAGGTGAAAATGCTGGTGTAGTGTACAGCGAAATGCAAGGGCGCGAGAACACCTCTGGCGATCTGATGGCTCTCCGGTCAGCACTGTCCCGTCGGGGGTTTTGTCTGTGCTTATATCTCCTCTAGGTCCCAACGTATCTTGTACCCTCCTGGCAGTGCTTACCGTAGCGAGACTGGTGGCTTGATGGAAGCCTTGCGTGTTCTCACCGTAGAACAAAGTAAAGTCTCTGTTGATCTGCTTACATTGACTTATACCCACTTTGCAGTTCGGCAATACCATAGCACATATTATGCCCCTCATAATTTGTCGCTGATAGTCACTGGAAAACTTTCAAGCGGAACCAGATCTCTTCTCTCTGTCCTCCAAGAGAAGGTTGAGCCTAGCATTATCGCACATAGCCAAAATCAGGGACCGCGTCCAAAAGGCTGGAAACGACCGTTTGTGGAGACGGCCAGTGCCAACCGCGAACGCATTAAGGAGGTCATCAAGGAGGTAGTGGAGTTCCCAGAGAAAGACGAAAGTCAGGGTGAACTGCTTATCACGTATAACGGCCCACCTCCAACAGCATTCTTGGAACGAAAGGTTTGCTTTATTTTTGCGATTTTGTAAGTAACTTGCTCAATACATTTTTAGGCTTTGGACATATTATCTATCTACCTTACATCATCACCCGTGGCTCCTCTGAACAAAGAATACGTTGAAATAGAGTCTCCCCTTTGGTAAGATTCTATCTTTGCATCATGTTATCATACTCATGCCCTTGAAGCTCTTACATCTACTTCGGCGAAGATTCTCGCGCTACAATGGTAGACTTACCTGTTTACATCGGTTCTGTTCCCGCGGAATACTTAGACACCTTTGATGCGAGGCTCTCTGCGAGTTTTCGTCGCATCGTTACGGAAGGCATTGACATAGCCCGGATGTCGATGGTCATTAACCGGGATGAACGTCAAGTGGGAATCTTTCTCACCTTTCGCAGGTTTGTTGCCTTACTGATTCGAACAATTCAGTTGCGGAGCAAACTTGAATCTGCCAAAGGGGATACTTTTTCAGGCACGATAATAACAGATTTCTTGTACGGAGCAACAGATGGCTCAGATCTGCGTGGGGCTTTGGACGAGATCAAGTATTACAATGTTCTTAGGGCTTGGAACAGCTCACAATGGACAGAACTCTTGAAGAGGTATGTCATATGTATATTACATTGTGTGATGCTTAGTGGTATTACAAGGTACTTCGTCGACCAGCCCTACACTGTCGTCATTGGAAGGCCCTCGGCAAACCTTGTGGAGAAGCTTGAAACGATTGAAAAGGCTCGCCTGGCCGCGCAAGTTGAAAACCTTGGACCTGAAGGTCTTACGAAGGCAGGACAGGAACTTGAGGCTGCGAAAGCCGAACATGAACTGCCCATCCCAAAAGAGATTCTAACTTCATTCCCAGTCCCGGATGTGAAGAGCATATCATGGATTCCTGTGAAAAGCGTGCAAGAATTAGGCAAGGGTCGGAGTGTTACTTCCAGGCCTTCGTTACGATCGGATCTTGAAAAACATATTGAGAGCGACGGAGAACTATTGTCGATGTTTGTGCAATATGATCATGTCAATGTGAGTTTCTTTTCGAGTTGAAGCGATCTCGAGACTGACAGACCATGTAGTCAGATTTCGTGGGCATTCATGCATTCTTCTCGCTTGCAAATGTGCCGGACGAACTTCGCCCGTTCGTGAATTTTTGCTTCACCGCTTTACTCACTGAGATCCCATAGATACCTCTCCACTTATGCCGCTGCGTTCTTCTCTTTACCTGTAAAGCTGGAAAACGGCGAAGTATTGGGTCATGAGGAGGTTGTCAACCAGCTCGATAACCTCACTGTTTCGTATGAAGCGGGGCTCGGATTGTCAGACCAATTCACTGAATTTGCGCGCATAAGTTTCAAGGTTGAGATATCACACTACGAGTCCGCCGTCACTTGGCTCCGCGATCTTGTCTGGGGTGCTGTGTTCGACAAAGAAAGGTGAGCAGATGGTTTGTAATTTGTCATAAGTGGCTAATCCACGGGAAAGGCTCCTTGTTTCTGCTGCTAAACTTGCTCAGTCCCTTCCTGAGCTCAAGCGCGATGGCAACAATGTCTTGTCATCTGTATGGGCTGAAACGTTATTTGACAAGAGTTCGACATCGCTCGCTGGCTCAATCTTGTCCCAAGCGGAGTTCATCCCGAAACTTATTAAAGATCTTCAGGAGTCCCCAGAACAGGCAATTGCTGCGTTCGAGAAACTGCGAGAGTGTCGTGTGTACCATTTTTCTAGCATGTTGGGAGGTCTCTCACCGAACTGCAATATCTTAGTGACTGATCCCTCCGGAATCCGGATATCCGTCACCGGAAATGTACTGGGTCTTCAAAAGCCCCGTAGCACGTGGAGTGAAAAGTTCAGCCATCTTGGCGTAAGCACAAGTTTCTCCTAGTTTGCCTCCCTTTTTCCACTTTAGCAGGAGGCAACTTTGGCACCGGTAAAGTTGACTTGCGAGACGCTCAGCGAATTGGGCAGGAACCCTATTAGGAGGGTAAGAACAAACATATTCTCACCGTGCATCCATTCACCCTTTTCTAGGCAATTGTTGTTAGCCTGCCCACGATCGAAAGTTCCTTTGTCAGTCATACCGCCAAGGGTATTCAAGGTTTCGATCATCCGGAGTTTCCGGCATTAAGGGTCGCACTTGAAGTGTTGAATGCGGCGGAGAGTTTTCTATGGGTATCGTAGAAGCCTGTTCAGATGGTGTCAAGTTGTGCTGACTCCAATCTCAACAGAGGTCGGTCCGCGGTGCTGGCCTTGCTTACGGCGCATACGTGACTACCGATAGAGAAGCTGGGCTAATTACCTTCTCCCTGTACCGAGCAAGTTTGGTCTCCGTTCGAACAGTCGCCCTTTCTGACTTTCTACATACAGAGCTCCAACAGCATGGAGGCTTTTAAAGAGGTGAACAATGTTGTTTCGGGACTAGTTAACGGCTCGGTAGGTTTCCATCGTTTTGTCTCCATCAATTCAGTGGGATAACTCCATTAGATTGAGCTCGGAGAAACGACGCTAGACGCTGCGAAGAGCAGCATCGTCTACGCTGTTACGAAAAACGTTGCCACGGCAGGCAGAGCAGTAGGTGATCCAGACATCCAAGGCATTCGATTTACTTAGATCTTTGCAGGCGATCAACTCATTCACTAACCAAGCACTCAAGGGTCTAAGTCAAGACCACAACCTCCAGCTTTTGGAGCAATACCAAGCTGTCACCAGGGATGATGTCCTAGCATCTCTCAAGAAGTATATCCTACCGCTTTTCAGCCCGTCTACTTCTACCATTGTTGTTGTCACGGCGCCATCCAAAGTTGACCAGATCGCAGAAGGGCTAACAGGTTACGGATTTGATGTAGAGAAACGGACCTTGGAAGTCGAAGGGGACGAAGATGGGTCATTTGAGAGTAGTAGCATCTCCGAGGATGGTTCGGAGGACAATCGATGATCGCGACAAAGTATTCCCTAGTATTGGGAGCTAGCTAGCACAATCTAATGCATTCCTTCTCTCCCCAACGTATCAGACCAGCTTAGGCTTAGCATTCAAGGGTTCTCTTGGTGGGGGGTTGAGAAGAACATGGAGTCTCACTACTTCCAATGACCTCGATCATCTGCTCTTGTGCTTCGCCTGGCCGTAGTTCGACATCACGAAGAAAATCATTTTCAACAAGAAAGCGTATGGCCTGCGACAGATTGGATACTGTGACCTGAATTTCAGGCAGGAGTAGCTTAACAAGTAAGATCGTTAGAGTGGTTAGGGCAAGTAAACAGCAAGCTCTCAGTACGTTACGAAGTAGTGTTGACCGCGACACAAACGGATTTCGGGGTGGTTTCTTCGGTTGAGATATTCTTCTGACGAATTCTTGAGGGTACGCATGTGACATTTGTACTTCACTACTGTGCCCAACATCAACCTTCGGTATGCACAATGGTGCAGTAGGAACTTTGGACGACACAACTTCGGGTGCTTCGTTGTCATCTTCGATCGACCCAGAGTTTGGGCTTGCTTCCTGAGTGCATTTCGTTTTCGCGTCGACTGAGTGACTCGTCGAGTCGTCGACATTTTCTCTTTTGGGTTCTTCACGCTGTACTGGGCCCCCCCATCGACGACCTCTGCCTCTTTGGTGCCCTTTGCTCTGGAATCCCTTGCTGCCACGCTCCGCAAATGTCGTGTTCTGCCTGTGTTTCTTTCTCGCGCCGGCACCTATGTCTTCCGGCGTTAACTGCCCTCGCGCAGCCGCTTCCTCGAGTTTCCGTTTCTTATCCTGAACCTTTTCGTCCGTCGGGAACCGCCTCCTCCGCTCTGCTATCCAGGCATGGATAGCATCTGGTGTATCCAGTACTAGAGATGTCCCCTGAATCGCAATAGGTTTTCTAAATCTGCATCAGTCAGGGGTCGGGGTGATATGGCATGAGCAAGCACCCTCTTAAGCTGGGATCAGTATCCCACTCGTCCCTCTTCTCCCACCCGGGTGGAAATATAAAATGTCGATCCATCATATGAATCTCGACGGCCTTGCGGGAGCCAGTGAATGGACAACCCTGGCGGATGCACCGACAATTTCCGGACTGGTACCAGCTCCCGTAAGTGAGACGATTCAGGATGGGTCTCACAGTCGTTTGTGGGTGGACCTGCGCGGCTGGCCGGTCGCGGGGAGATGTAGCCATCGTCGACGTTGTTCCGCCCGTCCGATATGCGGTGCCCGGGACGTAAGTCGATGAGAGTGTGTACCCATCCGCGGTTGTGCGAGGTGAGTAGGCTTGCAGGTATGCCTGATAGTAATGTGGGGACATGTAGCTCGGTGCATAATGTTGTGCATATGGATTAGCCAACGTCTCAGTTAGTGCGGTGGTGTCATACAGGGGAACTGTGTAAGAGGAGGCCTTGCGTGAGGATGGATGCTGGCCGTTCATTGCAACGTCGTTCGAGACGAGCTCAACGGAAAACGCATCGGCTAATGCACAGTGCACGTGATCTCTGAATAGTACTTCGGTTTGTATTGCAAAACTGGCAACAACAGACGAGAAAAAAAACTGGAGCAAGTCATGGACGCATGTTGTATATCGTCGGTGAACACAATGCATTGTAGTAAGTCAGGCATATTGCAATATGTATCTTGGTCAGAGCTATCGTCGGGGACTGGGAGGCGATGAAGCAAATCGGGAGTCAAGAACAGCGAGGTTTTGTGCGTATTTTCGGTGATAGGGGATGGGGAAATGCACGGGGTTAAAGACAAATAACGAATGCGACTCTTCCGAGCGCGTGCGGCGACGAAACGGAGCGCACGTTTGAGGAAGAAACGTGTGGAGAGCGGAGAGGACAAGAAGGCTGTGAGGATAAGGCATACGGGTCAAATTGGAGAGGGGTCGGATCAATCGTGGTGGTTGGGCGGAATGCCTACAGAACGGCGGAATGCCGGTTTACTCTGGGGAGTCCTGTTGTTGTTGTTCCCTGCCAATTCTCCTCTCCTTCTCGCTCTCCAGCTGGTTATAGAGTAAGAACAATGCCTTCTCGTTGGCTGCCGGGGTTCCGATAATAGTGAACATTCGTTCACCAGAATTATCGTGTGGGGCCTTTGCAATAGATATCTTGGATCCAGAGAGTCGGCGGATCTCAGTGATTTTGCTTCCATTACGGCCAATGATACATCCGACCATATCAGCAGGAATTAGGATGTTTTGCGTACGAAGATTGGCCGGTGGTTGCGCCGTCGAGGGTGAGTGTGGCGAGGGTGGAGACGAACCACGGCGAGTAACATCACCAGTGGATCTGCGCGTGCTCAAGCCGCCAGAATAGCCATTGGTTGATCGTCGCGAGCCAAGACGTTCGTCACCAACGCCGGGATGGAAAGGAACTGTCCCGGCACCCCTTTCCCAGTCCTCCAGCAAGCACTTTCCAATTTCTTCAATTGCACGACTGATGGCTTCTGGGGAACCCTGAACCTCTACGATGCGTTCTGTTGACTGCGGGAGCATCTCTTTTGAGGCTACCATGCGAGCCCCAGAAACATCCTGGATGGCTTTGATTTTGAGGCCGTTGCGACCGATTACCGTGCCCATCAGATTATGGGAGATGAGAAGGCGGATAGAGGTATGGGGGGATGATGACGAGACAGAAACAGGAGGCGGGCTTGATGAGACGAGCTGGGAGATGATGAGGTTGTATGCCTGTAGGCATAGAGGATTTGAATGAAGCTGAGACGAAGTTGGTGAGATAGAGGGTCGCGCGTACCTTTGCGACTGCGTCGACAGATCCGCCGACTGTGAGGACACGTTCGTGGACGCCAGGTATGACCTTGCTGACACCGGCTTTCACCCCAGTCTGCTCCCTGAGATCTGCGACATTTTTTCCGCCCTTTCCGATAATTACGCCAGCCTCCTTTGTAGTTACGAGGGCGCGGAGGGTGAGGACGTCGTGGGCAGAGGTCGGGGATGGGGTACGGGATGCTGCGGGAGATGCTTTAGCTGGGTAAGCAAGCGGGATGCCCCTAGGAAAAGGAAGGACCCACCTGAGTTTTGATGGGTTTGGTGTACTGCGGACATGGTGTTGGGGCTGTCGGGGACGATGAGGAGGATGGAGGGGAGGATGACGGGGGGGATGGTCGAAGAGGTGGTTGCGTGATTCAAACAATCGCTCTCCTCCAGAAACGCGCGTCCGGCGCGTTCCCGCCACCGACAGCACAGCCACTCAAGTCTCACATGAAAAAAAAAAAATGAAAAAAGAGCCTGGTACAACGTTGCAGAGATCGCATAGTTACATGCATGGTCTTATCGGTACTGAACATAACGTAGTCTGCAGCTTGACACACAAACATGGTGGCCCCCCTAAAATCCATATTCCGCCAGTTTCTCAAAGGAAGGTGATACGTCGTCAACTGCCTTTTGGCGTAGCTTCAGCGCAGCAATCTGGAACTCAGTGTGAACTCGCAGTCCTAATATAATGTCCCAACTCTGCCCCACGCACCTTGCGTTCATGGAATGCCTGTGTTTTGATCTTCCTCTTCTCCTCAAGGCGGTCAACGACATCCTTGTAACCCCACCCAACCTCATGCGACAGACGCTACACAATCGTGTTATCAATACGCCACCTGTATCGAATCCATCGTCTCCCGTACCTTGACGGTGCAGTATTTCCGGCCAGGCTTCAACCGCAGTACCCGGAGGGCCTCAGGAACGACCATCCGCTTTTTACGATCGTAGGGCGGCGGAACACCCTCAAAGAGCTTCAAACGCTCGAGCGCGGCAGTACCCCTGGCAGTTTTGTGGGGCACCATACCACGGATAGCGCGGAAAAGAATTTTGGAAGGAGCGCGGTGGTGGAAGGGACCAGACTTCTTGGGGTTGACAATGTGGCGCTTGTGGAGGAAGTTGTGGTAGCGGAGCTGCGTAGCGCGAGATGTTGTCTGGACCCGGTTGAAGGATAGATGTATCATCATACCTTGTTGCGGAAGAAACTGCCGGAGATGTTGATCTCCTCGCATCTCACGACGACAATCTTCTGTCCGGACAGGATTTGCTTGGAGATGATAGAGGCCAATCGACCAAGGAGGTGACCCTTGCCATCAATGACGATGGGTGTCGAAGAGAAAGTGGCCATAACGAAGTCTATTGGATGAGGGACGTTACGTTGAGTTCTGAGCGGGCAAGAGACGAACGAAAGTGGACTCGCCTGTGGAGAAGGGATTGGTTAGGAGTGCTCAATGGCTAGGACGTCGAGCGCCGCTTACCTTGGATCTTGAGGTCGTTGGGGGAATGTGGGAACGTAGAACCGAGACAGCCACCATGACAAAAACTATGCAGTCATTTTCGGCAATTTCCGAACGAGAATAACTAGCTAACAAGGTTACAGTTTTGCTGCTTGAGCGATCCATTCCGCCGTGCCATAGTCAAAGATCGTCCACGACTTCCCCTGCACCTTGTTCTTCGTCCAGTAGTCAACTATCCTCTCTCGCTTACCCACACCAGTCCACACCTTACCGCACAACTCATACTGCCCCCCACTCTCCAGCTCCACTTTGGCAGATGGGAATAAATCCGTGATTAAATTGATCACAGTCACGACAGCCACCGTATATCCCTTGAGTGATTCGGCAGCGCACGGGACCACGTTGATGCTTTTGTTCAAGTTCGACAGCGCGCCCTCGGTGTTCCGCAAGTATCTTGTCACAAGGCCCCGCCAGAGCTTTTCACGCTTGGGCGGTGCCAACCAGTCCTGAGTCAATACAATGTAAATGGAAAGATTGCCCTTTGTTGTTTCGGATGATATACTACCTTGTTCACGGAAGTTTCCAAAACTCGTCCGAGGAAAAACAAGGATGCCTCCTTGATCATCTGCGCACTTACCCTGACCTCGAGAGACATATCTTTGAGCAGCTGTGGTCACGTTTAGCTTGCTTTTCGACCATGGTATCTCTGCCACCCACGGGTGCCCCTTGAGGTGCCAAATACTCCTCCAGGAATGACAAGATAGCAGAAGTCTCCGCTAACACGAAATCGTTTCCTCCTGCAGACTTGTCTCTGACTCGTAAAACCGGCAGCGCAGAGTAAGGGTAAAGGTCACGGGTAGTAGCTTTTCCTGACGTTCTCCATCGAACCCAGGTTTCTCGTGTGACTTCTTCTAGGGTGAATGGGATGCCAGAGTCAACAAGAAGAAGTAGGACTGGCTCCCCACGAGCTCGAAGTGGCAGATAGGTGAGGTGAAGTTCGTGCGAGCTCATGACGGTCTCTGTCCACATGAACCCACATGCTGCCGTATGGAGTACGGTTTATTTCGCATACCAAATCAGGGTGACAGACAATGGACAAATCTCCAGACCTCCAACTACGAGTCTACGGCCGGTGCTGAGTGAACTAGGACTCCTCTACTCTTGTGGCCTGCCCCCATCGTTCGTGGAACCCATCGACTACGCTATCCTCCGAAAGGGTATCGCCATTGACTCCCCTTGACATTACCCGACAGATCCACTACAAAGAGGTGCCCAGAATCAGGGTATTTCTCCTGCAGGCTGCTGTCTCCACCAACGGCACCGCAGTGGGCAGTCGTCACGTATAGTTGGTCCTCGTTGGGACCTGCACAATAAAATGACTATCATTCACCAAGATCGACCAAGTTGATTGCCCACCTCCGAAGCAACACGCAGTCACGTTGAGAGCAGTAGGGAAGTGTATCTCGGCGTCGATATTGCCCTGAGGTGAGAATCGGACGATTCGGGAACCTCCCCACCTGCCAAAAGTCGTCCAGCATATTCCAGCATCAACCGACCGACGAACCTTGCGCTCCATATGTAGCCCTCTTCGTCAATACATAGACCATCGCAAAAGGTCTTTTCTGGCAACCCCTGGGCAATCGCGTCAACGACAATTCTCCGATTCGACAACTTTCCATCATCGAAATCGTAGGCATAGATGAGATTAGTGAGGGAGTCCGTGAAGTACCTGGAATTCCTCTTAAGACACATTCAGACAGCAGAAGGAATTCATGCTTGCATGGTCTTTTCATCCGGGCTCCAGCCAAGTCCATTCGAGTCCTATACACCGTGTAAGCAGTCCTCCCATGAGATGAGCGCCATAGCTGACCGTAAATGGCCCTTCATCCACAACTTTGCATTTCGACGTGTCTGGGTCATACATCCAAAGTTGGCCCGGGATACCCTGATCTTTGGAATGGATAGATCCAGCAAAAAATCGACCTTTGCTGTCGCACGCTCCATCGTTGAATCTTACATGGGGGGCGTGATGCTCAGGCAATGGTTTACAGAGATGATGCAGCCTCGATCCTCCGTCCAACACCGCAAAACCGCTACCCGTTGTACAGGCAAGCTGGAAAATAATAGTACGAGGGTTGAGCAAGGGAATGTCCCCAGCGTACTCACCCCTTCCCCATGGTTCCTCAAGGCAAGACATGTAATGGGTTCATCAAACGTCTCCACACTCAGTGATAGAGTCCTGGTATCCAGATGGAAAACCTTTTCGGGGGAACTCGACAAGCTGATTCCCGACGAACAGACCTGAGACTCGGCTTACCTTGTTCTCACATATATCTACAAAATGCAGGACTTGCGTTTTGGGATCATAAAGAGGGGCTATCGACAACTCGTCAATAGCAGAGTTACATAGTTAGCACGCCCGAACCTTCGCCGAGGGTACACCCGACTTTAAGAAGTGGCTCATTGACGGTAAAGGTTTTGGGAGGTGACATGAGGGACAAGACGTCACTCAACTTTTCATAGTGTATATATATGTGAAAGCTCTCGGGGCTCCGAATGGAGTTATCACGTCAAACTTTGAGCAAGTGACCCACTCGGGCCAAAATAAGCTCGGGGATTGACAGTCTCTGATCATGCGCACTCAACCCGGATGGAAAGAAGTGTATAATTGATGCCGTGTACAAATGATAAGTGGACAAAGAGTGCTATCCCCTCCCTCAATGGGCTAATGAAGAGTGAGTGATGTACGATGCAGAAAGCGAAGGTACAAACCTTCGGGTGTTTTTGCTATATAGTCAATGGCTGTTGAAGGCAAAAGGATAAGCATTGGCAGTTTAAACAGTCAACGAAGGAGGCCTACCCTGCTGAACAGTCTTAATTTCGTCAGCTTCGACATCAGGAATCTCAATAGCAAACTCCTGTGGACGTCAAATTAAGGATTACGTCGGCGGAGCAGAGACCACGCGAACCTCTTCTATAGCCATGACAACTTCAACCGCATCCAAGCTGTCAAGGGAGAGCTCACGCGCAAAGGAAGCCGAAGTCGAAATCTGGAGAATATGTAAATAATCCGGGAAAAAAAGACGCGGATCTGTGTATGCGTTGAAAATGTACCTTGGAGGAGTCGACTTTCTCGAAGCCGTTGAGCACGTTGAAGACTCTCGTTTGAATGTCGTCCTTGGAGAGTCCTGTTGCAGCGGAAAAGTTCGCGCGGTGCAATCTATAGGCAGATTGCTTGGAGACGGCAAAGGTCGACCGGGCGCGAGACAAGCTACGGAGGGTTATACGAGCGAAAGACATTTTGGTGTGAACACGCCTGACAGGCAGGAAGGTGTTTTGCTCGCTATGTTGCCCGGATTTGACCGAATATTACATAAGCTACCTTTTGAGGAGTGCCCATACATCTTTGTCTTTGGTCTTTAGACTTTTCAACAGTATCCCAGCAATGAAGCATGGCGTCGCATTTCGAAAATTCTCCAGGACGTCCTCGCATCGCAATCTGATGCTTCGGTGTGTTTCGTAGCTTCTCCTTTTGTTTCAATACTTACATTGCACACACAGAAACCTTGTCAGCTCATTGTTCGAGCATGAGCAAATTCGAACAACGCTTCCAAAGGCCAAGGATACCGCGAGGCTGGCAGAGAAGGCACGATATCTCAATCCCGCTATGCGACTGTCTAACTCCAATGGTAGATCATCACACTTGGCAAAAGAGGGAACGAAACTTCCTATCGCCGTGCCCAAGGCTTCCTCCTCAAGTCCGAGCTCTTGCCAAAACTTTTCTCTACATTCGCGCAGAGATACAAGCAACGCCCAGGTGGTTATACGCGTGTTGTCCAAATTGATAACCGGGGGGGCGACAATGCGCCTATGGCTCTTTTGGAACTAGTCGACAATCCGAGGGACTTCAAATTTGAGATGACAGCCCGGGCTGTGGGTCGGGAGCTACTTACGGACAAGTTGCGGTGGAACACGCCAAGGGGTGTGCTCAATAATGGTGTCACCGATGCTCGTGCCTCCGTCTCTGCCGAGCTGCAGTTAAAGGCGCGCGATAAGGGGCAGTTACGGTCCGTGACGCGAAGGAACCTCCAAAAAGTGTTAAAGTATCGGGGACGCGATGCTCTCGCTCAAATTTGCCAAAAAGCGACTGCGCACACTGTGAGTGCCTCGGATGATAAAAAGGTTGCGATATTCAATATCTTGTAGGAGTCTCTTCTTGCAAGACCGATGGTAGAGCACAGGGCACGAGTGGCCGAGAGTTCGAGAGCAGCGAATGCCAAGGTTCCGTATAGTGCGGCATTCCCTAAGACATCTCTGTGCGCAGGGTCCGCAGCCCCTGGGGAAGTTCGACCCGCTGGGCAACTTGCCAGGGGTGCACTCACACGGACGGGCTGGCTCCCCAGGAGTCGGTTACGTTCTACCAATAAAGGTCCACCGCAACCTTCAGCTTATACTGTACAGAACCTGCGGCTTGCGTGAACTGCTATAATTAATGACGTGCTTGTACCGTTTATCGCTACACGATGCAATGCTATTACGTTACAACAGTGTGCGAAGTGTTTGACGTGTGTGCTCCTTTATTGTTCCAGTCCTTTCTGAGCGAAAACAATGATTAACGGAGCTCTGCAAGGAGATTCCATAGTAACAACGAGCACAATAACCAAAGGAAGAAATACAATGTTATGAGGCAGACTCATCACAGACCGCTGCGGATTTGATACCAAGCAACCGATACTGTTACATGACCAAGAGTGTTGTGGGAGGTCTTTCACCCCCGCCTGGAATGAGTTGATACCATCCACAGACGGGTGTGGATGAGAATAAGTTTAGGTTACGTATTACGTTGCGTGCGACTGATTATCCGTCGGCAGAATGACCTGCGTTCTGTCGTTGACGATAGTATAGTATGACAGCGTGCGTCTTCAGAGGGTATTTTGGGCACGAGCTCACTGGAAGATCAGTAGGGATCGGTGAGGTACGCGAATAGACTGTGTCCAAGTAGACATACAGAGTCATTCCAGACGTTGAAGCGATAGTCCCGCCAAAGGCGGTCGACTGTGACCCCATTACATTGTGGGGATGGAGATGCACGCTGCGATGTGCGGGAGGATGCAGCATTCGAAAAGAGCTGTGATATGTCGCATCGTATGTCTCTCCAGCTCCGGGCACTGTGAACGCGCATGGTGAATCAAAAGAATGGCAAGATAGCGTTGGAGGTGGATGAGACAGACCTCACGTTGGCGACTTTTGTGCGCGATTTGAGGGCGTACTTGTAGACTGAACCGGCGTCGAGCACGAGGGTGACGCTTTCCCCTGGGTGGAGCAACACGATCGCGCTGGTGGACCTTCCGTAGTCCCGCAAGAGCTGTATGGTTGCGCAGTCGTGTGTATCGTTTGTGAAGTCGAGACAGACCTCGTAGGAGGTTTGAGTTGGAGCGGGCATGGGAATGCAGGGCCGCGTCGCAGACGCTCAAATATGAATTTTAGGTGGAGATAGGAGGAGAAGGGGAGTCGAGGAAGCCCGCCTCGTACGCGGCTGGTTTTGTTGGCCTTGCGTGGGGGAGCAGGTCGAGTTTCAGACAAGCCACGTTGTAATTGTTGCGCTCCTAACGCGGGGTCGTTTTCCACGTTGATTCGGCGAGGCTTCGGGCTCCCATCTCCATGCTGCCTGCGTCTTATTATCTACGATCTTATCCTCACCGAGTCTTGTCGAAACCGGTTTCAATTCGATTCTCTCCTGAAACTGCCGCACCGTGGAAACTCTCCCTCCCTCCCCACAGTTCCTCATATAAGTTCGGCTCCGCATAGCTTCCCACTGGCAGCCCCATCGCATTCTCGCCGAGCTCGCTTCTTTAGAAAAGTTACGTGTCTTCGATGTTCGCCTTCAGTCCGTACCACCCCTAACTGTCGTTTACAGTCCCGCACTCGCGGTACCATCTTGACTTTGAAGGTGCCATGTATCCTACTGACATTCACAGGGATAGCACACCTCATGCGAGTTGTTCCGTTCGACCGCCTACCCAGTGATCGTGTTCGTTCATTGCGTTTGTCCAGAGACTGCCATCTCTCCCCCAAGACGTCCCTCCCGGCCCTCACAATTCGCAGCGTTACAAGTAACTCCTTTGACGGAATCAGATCCAACTCTATTTTTGCGGGCTCTCAGCTTGAGTCGTTCACACACGCACAAGGTCATCGTCTGTGGTTCGAGATCAGAAACATTCACCTCGAGTCTCACCTCGACGGCCCAGGACGCTGCCTTTGAAAGCTGGTTCTCCTAGGGAGTGCCCGCCTTTCCTCTCTTGCTTACGCAATCTCCCAATGTTCGAATACTTTGCACTTTCACTCGTCACAGTAAACGAGCTCAGGGAAAATTTCATCCTTGGGGGGACCTAGAATCTCTCCGGACGCTCAAGCTACAGGTTGTCCACGCATGGTATGCAATCCCATTGTTCGACGAAGAGCGCAATAGTCTGGAGGAGCGGGTCTTGTCTCCAAAATCACCATTGGAGACGATCTATGTTTCCTTTCGCACTCGTCTCGGTGGAAACGTATCGCACATGCTCGGCATCTCACGCTAAAGATAGGTCTATGGGAGGACAACGAAGAAACCTGATTCGAGACTACAAGAGTGTCGTAGTATGGATATCAGAGACTAGATTATATCAATTCGTCCGTAAAACGTCAAGGCAACAGCTTTATCGACTGAACAGAGACAGTGAAAACAATGACACAGAAAACTCCCGAGAGTCCATGAGACGATCTAACTATATGCTAGATTTCCATCTGCAGTTTGAAACATAAGCGACTGTGCTTGAATCAAGCAATTTGCCAACCCATGAGGTATCAATGTCAATAACCACCAGGATGGGGCCGGCCAGTAAACTGCTTATCGCTGTCCTCGGGTTCGGGACCACGTGGCGGGTAGGTATTGTACCCATCATAACCAACCTTCAGTGGTGGCGCACCGACGACTGTAGACGCCGTGCTATCTAGTCTCGTGTGTCCGCGACCGCGACCCTCATCGAGCTCGTAGGATGCTCTGGAATCCCAGGGATCACCCCGATCGGCCATTGGGATATCATCCGTTAGCGGTCTGGTTGAATCATTGAGTGCATCATACTTCTCGTGATCCTCTCGCTGAGAGGTGCCATATGATGACATGACAAAGAGGAGATAAGTCTGGGGGTTGTGCTAAGTATATGGATTGCAATAGCAACTACCTCGTCACTCACTTGAACGATGGCAAAGAAAACCCAAGCGCCAGCCATCAGACCAACGTCGACCCATGAAAATATATCACAGAGAGTCTGGCCCTCTGACGAGGTGCTGCCGTTGGAGCCGCTATCCGGAAAGAAAGTGGCCTCGCAATTTGATTGGGCGGTGGAGTGACGAGAGGCAGAAATGATAATCCAGACAGCGGCGATGGCGAATACTGCGATAGATGCACCTGTGTGGAGAGTGACGTATCTGCGATACATGATTGCCTTTTCCTACGCTTATGAGGCGAATTGAGGCTTGATGGATGAGGATTGTGCCACTTACTTGGGCGACACCTAGGAAGCCTAGAATCTGTATTGCTGCTGCTACATAGCAGAAAGCCGCAAAGAGCGCAGGGGCGTACGATGGAGTTGCAGCACCAACGACTTGGGACGTAAGAGTGAGAGTGCGGGGACACGAAGGGGGTAGGAAGGGGGTACTTACTAGATGGGGTAGCGACTGAGAGGGTTCCGACGACGATAGCGATGACGAACTGTTCAGTGAGGGTAGCATATATGCCTGCGTTGATGAGAGGGATTGCACAACAACAATACTCTCGTGACTTCATGGCTGGTTGAGGAGGAAAAGGTCAGGTCACTGGCATCCGCAGCCAAGCAGCATCGCTCGCATATTAGGAAGTCGACTCCCACGCCCCGAGCGTATTAGGACCATTCTTGGCTTGCTCAGTCTCTTCCAGCTCAATCTCAAACATGGTCCGCCTTTTCTCGCTGTCCCTGCTCGCGCTCTTTGCAGGTGCAGCGCTTGCAGGTCCCAGCGGAGAACAGCAGGTCCTCGTTGACACGTCCGTTCAGTTTTCCGACAAGTGGTCCTACGTCGATTGCGGTGGGAATGTGCATTCCTGGCTCAAAAACAAATGACTGACGGATAGACAGGCTCTGCCACTGATCCCATTCAGATAAAATCGATAGCTGTGTCCCCCGATCCGCCCCAGCCAGGTCAAGATCTCACTGTCACTGTTTCTGGCACTGCCGTCGAGACCATCGAGGTTCACTTCCCCCGCTTACCTTGCTCAACTCAAACTGACGGTACCCTCAGGAAGGTGCATATGCCAACGTTGTCGTCAAGCTTGGTCTCATTAAATTGTTGACGAAACAATTCGATGTCTGCGAGGAGGCGTAAGTCTCGTCCGCACATGTGTTGATCATTTTTCCTGACTATCCTTAGTCGTACCGCCAATACCAGCATTCAATGTCCCGTTGAGAGGGGCTACTACACTCTCTCCCACACGGTCGCGTTACCGAGGGAGATCCCGCAAGGTTTGCCGCGCAAGTACACGTGTTGTTCTTTACTTACACCTCACTCTAGCCAAGTTCTCTGTGAATGTCAGGGGATACACAAACGAAGATGAGGACATGCTCTGTTTGGATCTCAAGGTGGACTTCATGAAGTTCCCCTTCCCTAGAGTTTGGTGATCGGAACTCCTGATGACATTCTTGGTCTTTTTACTCGTATGTATGTACATAAGCTTTATGTTGTGTTCGTCGTTACCACAATAGGAAGTACATGCCCACCAGTAGTACGGTACTACTCCTACTAGTTGCGATCATTGATGCCAAAAAGCTCCAGGAAGAAAAAAGAGAAAGTCGCAGACTTCTCGGTAAGAATGCTCAACACATGCTTTCTTTGTCGTCTAAATCCTTGTGAATGTCGTAGAAAGCGAAGCTGAAGCTTGGCAAGGGCAGGAAGTTGTCCTCTAATGTCGTAGACACTTCCTTCAAGACTCGGAGTGGGTGGATGCACTTTTTTCCCCATCTCTTATACTAAACATCCCAAGGTATTGCCCTTCCAACTCAGAGTATCGCTGTCGAGAAGGATGATACTGTACCCACTAATAAGCGGCGACAGACCTTCAACGACATACTTTCCCTCCTCAAACACTACAATGCCGGAGCCCGTAAAGATGCTATTTTCAGTGCTCGGGAACTATTCCAGGACCATCCCGAGCTACTAGAACGTTCAATTGCTCCCCTACTCAGTGCTTGTGTACGCCTCATCGGTGATGAGGTATGTCTCCAGGCGCATCTAAGCCTTCCTGCATGATGCACCCGTCGACAGGATGCCAGCGTTCGCAAAGCTTTACTCTCGTTCTTTGACTGGATTTTCCCCCGTCTCGATAAAGTAAATCTTGTATCATTGGCAATTCACGATCTTGACGTTCGCCCGCAGAAGGATCTAATTCCACACGTGCCGTTGCTTTTACTCTTCACTGCTTCTGCCCAAACACACATATTCTCTGAAATCCGAATAGATGCAGTACGCTTTTTGGACCTTCTTCTAGACGCTGTGCCAGAGAGCGTGGTGTGTGGATGGAATGAATCTGGTCTTGGCCACGGCAGACGCACTTTAGAGGGCTATTTTGGAATCCTCAGCGCCGGAACAAAGTTTGGTGGAGCTGAAGGTCCGTTGAAGTGAATTGACGATATCCTCATTTGTCTTATTGTGCCCTGTCCCCGCCCAGGACCAGCCCAGGCAACCTCCACCGCGTCCGTGGTGCTTTCACCCCAGGTAGCTGCGTTTATCCAATCCTTCCATCCTAATCGATCTCAGACCTTGTTAGTCAAAACTGGTAGTCTTGCAATCCCTTTCTTCCTTTTTGAGTCATGCAATAGACCCACGATCCTTTGCATCCAGTGGATCACACAGAGAGGTTGGCCAAGTGATAGCGCCAGCACCGACTTGGTTTTTACGACCCTCTTTCGCGAGTGCTCGGCTATACGAAGAATATGCAAACGTATTCCATCCTTCACTCCACGGGGTGAATGGCAAGCATTTAACCTGGCATACGGATCCCGAGTTTGAGTCATTCGATGAAGACTTTGTCTACGATCCGCAACTCCTATGTGAAGAACCAGAAACGGCGTGGGGTCCGAGTAATCTGTCGGATCTTTCCCCTGAGATGGACGAAGTTTCACGTTCGTTGGGTGACATCCCCTTGATCATGGTAGGCAGTCAAGTCTTCTCGTGGATGATCCAGCGGTTGAACGTGAATCTTGCAGAGATTGTCTCGAACGCTACACCCGACTTTGACTGCCACGTTTCTTGATGGCGCGCCCGTCGTCTTCTCGCCCAGTACGAATCCACCCGAAACGGAAGTCCGGATGCTCATGGCGGCGTTCAAGATCACTCGGACTTTATACAGTGCTATTCTCCAGAGCAGTAGTCTAGTACGTGAACCCGCGTGCTGAGGCTAGCATTTCTTTGAACCTGTGAATCAGGGATCGGATCTGCTTGCACCTTGCGAAGAGCTCAAGACGCTACTTGATTACCTCGCTGGGTATTTTCCGTTCACCCCTGCGCATCGAGAAGCAAAGGCAAGCGCTTGTTGGACATTGCTACCCAGATGGACTCATCAGGAATGCAGGTGGAACAAGCTTTTCAGGATCTCAGTGTGATCTACTGTGAACTTGCATCGCTACTCGTTCTTGTCTCATGTCAATCAGGAACTAGGAGTATGCATCAAGGAAATCGATTTCGAGCACCACGTCACAAGTCTTTGTCCTCTCTGAAAAGCCATTTGTTGCAAGCTGATCTCGTCAAATCCTACGTCATTCGGCTTCTTCAAGGAGATGGCGGATCAGGCGCGCAGCTACCGAGACCTATTTCGGCCGTAGTGTATACGGCCCTTCTGCCGACAATCTGGGCATTGATGAATCAGAGGAATGAACAAGAGCCAGAAAAGGAGGCCTCATCGGTGTTGGCGGCGACTCTTGATCATGCCATGAGGGCTACTTCTGGTTCTGCGGTGAAACGACTGACGATCGAATTTGTCGGCCGACTGTTGCTCGTAAGGTTGTTTGTACCAGACCAAACGCGTCGTTAACTCCACACTCAGCTCGAGAAAGAAGCCGGCTACACCGGCTACTTTAATCCCCGTGATGCAGGCGAAGGACGCAAGTTTCAAGAGTGGAGCATGCACCTCCCTAAAACGCTTTGGGAGATAGGGACGAACAACCTTGCCACAACCCAGGTAAGCAAGAGGTGGGTTGCCCGCCGTGTCCCAGTTAATTTAATCGGATTTCAGGCGATTTTGGTGTTGCTCTTACGTCTCCTGCAACGTGGATCCTTTGTCATGCCGCGCGAGGTATGTCCTCGCTTGTGAGGAGAGTCCTGAGAGAATCGAGGGCTGATGCAGTCCCTGTACCTGACCTGCAGCAAATCTCTTCGTTGAGCTCGCGCCTCACGCCGTTCTTCGTGATCGTACATCCTACGCGAGGGCGAGTACTCGGTCCGTTTACCAAGATTCCATCCTCGGCGTCTCATGTCCGATGTCTCACATTGAGTTTGTGCGCGTCACTCCTCACGGATCAAAACAGATATGAAACAATGAATGACGACAGCCTACGCAACGCGGTATCCGAGGCTTGCAAGGGTACAGCGGAGGAACTATATTGGGAAAGGGTGACAGAGGCCATGCACCCGGCGTGATTTTAGGGTCCTGCCGGAAATTCAGATGTGAGCATGGGGCGGAGATGCGAGCACGGCATATTGCGCCACAACGCATGCCTATTGGGAAAAAAAAAAAGGAGATTTCAAACATTCGGTGACCGCATTGCCTGTTTGCGCGTCCTTCGAGGAAGCCGTTGTACTTGTGGGCGCGGCGTGTATATGTGAGTCCCGAAACGAGGGCTGTCGTCCACGGTGGTGACTATTTTTACCATTTTGCTGCGGTTGCGTGGCGGAAATGAGAGTTGTCAATGGAGCCATTTCCGCAGTGAACGGTCTCCGTTGTAAGCACAGCGTCCCCATTTGAGCATATTTTTGTTTTTCTTTGCCATGACATCAAAGGGTCTAAACCCAAATGGAACGAAAAGCACTACCACTCGTTGCGAACGGACATGGCACTAAACCAGATCGGGAGACATGTGTCAATTCACTACGAGACAACAAGGATCTATGACTTGACCGAAGCAAGGCAGAAAAACAAATGAGACAATACAACCACAAAACCCATCAACTACGTATCCAGGTCGTAGCACGCGTCATGTGTGTGGGTATGCAGTTACATGAAACTTCCCCAGGCTCTCTGACTAGCAGAGCAAACGACCAGCGCCAGAATGCGAGAGATATCTATAATGTTAAGTGTATGAATAGCAAATAAATGAAGGGATTAGGTCCAGGTCCAAGTCATGTCGATACGGCCGACAGTGAGGGCAGCGAGCACACCAAAGGCGTTGGGAGAAAAGTCGAGATCGGTGAGTTGACAGCCAGTGCACCTGTCTACGACGGTAATCCCGACCGACTTGCCCTGGTCTGGAGAAGAGAGGAATAAGCAAAAGTAAGAAGCGAGGGAATACAGATAATTACAGGTGGCCGTGATTTTCCTGCCGCATACAGGGTTCGTATTGGGGTTGAGTCCATCGTAGCCTCTGCGGGAGAGTGAGAAAATGGAGCGGAAAAGAGAAAAGAAAAGACCGACGGGAAGGAGTCAAAGAGGCCTTCAGAGACGGCTGCAATGTAATCGGTGTCGACGTTGGTGATACCACATGCACCAAGACCGGTGCCGTAATAAGTGCCTAGAATAAAGGGATGAGAAGGCTGAGCCGAGAGAGAACAGAGATAGGTACCTTGACCACTCTGAGTGCCAGTCATATAGCTCGGTTCACCACTGTTGCTCGAGGATGAGGATGTTTGGGCAGGGGCAGCGGTGGAAGAAGTGGGGGTAGAAGGTGGTGGTGTGGTGGTGGTGGTGGGAGTGGGAGTGGGAGTGGGAGTGGGAGCCACGGTAGATGATGATGAGGAAGTGGTGGTGGCGGGTGCCTGTGACGGTGGGGCGTAAGAAGAGGGAGTACCAGCGGCGGAGGAGTGCGAGGAAGTGGGGAGAGTGGGAAGGGGGGCAACGTTGATGGGGGCAGTGGAGGTGGGGACGGCCGAGGAGGTGGAGTTGGTGGTAGGGCGGGGGGCACAACGCTTGTTCAGGGAGCGTTGGCGCCTTGGGAGAGGGAGGGCGGCGCGAGCATCTACGTCGATGGACGGACGGACGACTGCACGGTGGGCATGGTTGTAGACGTTGCGGGAGACGTGGGGAGAGGCGAGGACGGCGGTGGAGAGGGCAAAGAGGGCGAAGAGGTGAATGAGCGGGGCCATGGCTGGTGGAGAAAAGGATTGACTTTGAGGGTTTATATACTTACTCTGACCAGCAAAGGAAAGAAGACTGAAAATCTCGTCCGCACAATGTGCTGGCCTTTTATATTGTTTCGCGGCATGTTACATAATTACTGTAATTACTGTAATTACTGGTCACCACCGCGAGCGGGGTACATTTTTACGAGTGCTAAGCCGGCAAGGCTCTCGAGACTCTTCGCATGCCCGTCCACCTGTCCAAGCAGCAACATGCTCTCCAGTCGGCTCGGCTCCCCCGGAATCTTGAACATCCGGCTCACGTCCTCCTCCGGCAGCGGGCTCAGCCCCTGCGACACGCGCTGTGTGTTTTCCTCTTTCCGCTTCGCAACGTACTGCTCAGCCCGCACCCTCTCTCTCGCGATCTGCCTCGTCAGATACGCCACGTTCCCGTCTTCCGTCCTGTAATTGTCGATTGCCTCTGATACCTGCTCCAGGCTCCGCGAAAGCCCCGACTGTCCGAGATCCAGCACCGAGAACGACGGTGCAATCCCCGACGTTTTCGTCCCACCAAGCTGCGCAGACGTGTACGGTGACAGACTCGGCGCAGCGAGTCTCTGCAAGAATGCGCTCGCCAGCGGGTTCGTCCGAATTCTCAGCGGAATCTCCTCAAGGATCGACGAAAACATCAATCGATGCGTCATCAGGCTGCAAACCGTAAACCATTCATAAATCGCATCCGCAATAGCTCGGCATCCCACCTTGACGAGCTAAAGTTCCCTCTCTTGTACGCGTCCATAAACGAAGACGTCAATCTGAACGCCCGGAATGACGCATTCCCCCGTGCTGTCTGCGAAACATCTGTCCACAACATCAATCTCCGCCACCTGTCCAGCACGAGAAATCAAATCACCGTGCACAATCACCACGCCCCCGTGCCTCAGCCTCTCCTGATGTATCGCCTGTGTATCTATCAGGGTCTGGTTAAAGAAAGCACCCAGTGCCGTGGCTTGATAGAATCCAACGACGTTGTCATCCCCTTGCACTTCCTTGAGTGATCGTAACATCGACCCCTGATATCGTACTGGTGTCCACAACTTTGTTCGAACATACATCGAATCATGTCTGCAAGGGACCCACCAATAGACTTTGACGACTTGTCGTCTTCCTCACTTGCGTGGCTCGGTAATGGGAAACTGTTGGATACCTCAAGGATACCATCCAGATCAAGTCCGAGCAAAAGGCCGTGCGCAGATGCAGACGGAGCCTCACGACCATGCTGTACTATTTTCGTAACCACCTACGACACCGCCATCAGCGACAAGGTACAGCGGGGAGAAGTGGGTTGCGGGTGGCCAGAGACGGATATAAACATCATACCAGTGCATCCAATTGTACGCAAGTGAGCGGTATCTCTGCCTCGATGTCGATGGCGGTAGACATGGAGGGAGGGATGGCCTCATATGTTGGCGCAGCCGGTGCTGGTGCAGTGGCAGGTGTTGGCAGCGTTGCAGCCAGCGTTGCTGCCATCGATGGGGCGGCCATTTTTGCAGAGGTTATGTCGGAAAGAAACAAGAAAGTGGCTATTGCTGTGATAATGATTGAAAAAAGACAGAGTGAACGCTGACTAAGCATCTGGCTTTGTTGTGACTCTCGCCATGGCCTTGTCTCGTTCAGCGCGGATTACAGTCTTGCTCGCCATAGACATTATCTTCTTCTTCATAGAACTCATCGTCGGTATGTAAGACCCTGTCCTTTGCCACCCCCCTCTAATCTCCACAGGTTATGCCGTCGGCTCACTTGCTCTCGTCGCCGACAGCTTTCATATGCTCAAGTGAGTGGCAATCCCACATTCCTCCCCTCACTCATCCTCCGCAGCGATGTCATGAGCTTGATCGTAGCTCTTTATGCTATCAGGGTTTGTCATAATCTTGTGGCATTTCGTCGCAACTCGCCTCATATAACCCTCCGCACGCAGCTCTCCACTCAAAGCGCAAATGATTCTCGGTACTCATATGGCTGGCACAGGGCAGAGATCCTTGCCGCTCTCATAAATGGTGTTTTCCTCTTGGCACTCTGCTTCTCCATCACGATGGAGGCCCTGGAGCGTTTCTTCAGCACGCCTGGTGTGCACCATTTCTTTGTGTGGCAAAAGTATGCCGCTTAATCCTCGCAGAGATCTCAAACCCCCGACTGGTGGTTATAGTCGGCTCTTTCGGCTTGGCATCTAATATCATCGGCCTCTTCCTCTTCCACGGTGCGGCAGCCCTGACTGTCTCATCACCGACCTAACACCATTCATTACAGAACATGGTCATACCCATGAGCGCAAGGGTAGTGTCCCATCATCTCGACCTGCCAGCATCCACGTCGTTCAAGACGGCAACGGTGACCTTGTTACTTCCCGGAACCGTTCCACATCCTACTCGTCACTGTATGGACACCCTGTCGCTACCCGGGCTTCGCTCTTGCAAACCGCCCAAGATATTGCATCCTCTGCGCTCACTCAGGACAGCACTATGCAATCGAGTGAAGAAACTCCTCTCCTCGGGTCACCCACCGAGGACTCTTCTCTGCCATCTCGGATGTCCGCGGATCACGTTGGTCATGCACATGGCAAGGGTCACTCGCATGGTTCGATGAATATGCAAGCCCTAGTACTACACGTCTTGGGCGATGCCCTGGGCAACGTTGGCGTCATCGCTACCGGCCTTGTCATCTGGCTTACGACATGGGAATACAAGTTTTATTTCGATCCAGTCATTAGTCTCGTGATCACTGTGATCATCTTTTCCTCTGCATTGCCTTTGGGTGTGTTTGTCCTCATTTTGTTTTATCGATGTGGAACCTCATTCTTGCGCCGCCTCAAGTTCGAAGCGCGTCCTTCATTCTGTTACAGGGCGTCCCGCCAACCATCTCCCTTGATGAAGTGCGGGCGTCGATATTAAGCGTCAAGGGCGTGCTTTCAGTCCATGAGCTCCATGTCTGGCAGCTCTCTGAATCCAAAATAGTCGCGTCAGTCCATGTGATGGCATCCCGTAATCACGACTTTATGCCGGTTGCTGCGGAGATCCGCAAAGCGCTTCACTACCATGGCATCCATTCCAGTACCATCCAGCCCGAATACCACTCACGTAGCCCTCATGTGATACCCGAGGAACGCCTGAAGGTTCGTAGGCCAGCGGGCTTGGTCAAGATTGATTGATTGATATTGCTCTGCCAGATGCATACGGATTCGTCTTGTCTCATTCTTTGCCCGCCAGATCAGAATTGCGATCCCTCAGAAAACTCATGTTGTCGTATGTGTTTATTCAAAGTCATTGCAACTCCAGCTGACGACGCTGTCGCCAGCTCCACCAGCATCCGCAGTGAGAGATGATGTCTGAGTATTCATAGCTGTGCATGGTGTCGCACCAGATCACAAAACTCGTATCATATACTAGAAACTCATTGTACATATCACGTCATAAACACTGGAAAGTTTGCGGCAAAGGGTGATGATGTACCCAAACGTTCGAGAATTATCCTGCTCGTACTCGAAGTCGTTTTCCGTGTACGGAGGTCCGCAGCTAGTTTTCTGGCCAATACAGCACTTGCTTGTCCCAGTCGCGTGGTGTGATCGTTGCACATGGTCTGTAGTGCCCATTCGAGATGAAGGGCGCAGGAGAGGGCACCAGCGATGATCGTCGCCAGAAGTTCCGTGTTAACACTCGTGTCACCTCCTTGCTGATCGACTGCCGCAATCAACTGAGGGAGAACGTTATACATGAAGAGGGGGAGGAGAGGGGGTACACCAGCACGTGGCACGACGAGCACAAATGTCATGATTCGACGGCACGTCTCCGTTTCTCCAAGGCTCGCAGCAACGCACAGCTCAGCCCAAAGTAGCAGGAGGAATTTCGTAGGCGTAGTGATGGTGAGGGAGCGTCCCACATCAATGCGGGGCGCTTTATGTTGTCGTGCCAACACAAAAGCATTACGGATCTCTCGCCTAGGGAAATCCAAGAACGCATCTGGTGACGTGGTCGCAGGGTCTTCCAGTGCTTGGCTGTTTCCTGCCATAACGGTGGGTTACCGCCAAAGAATTCGACAGGAGATGAAAAATCCTCACCCTCCTTTTTGACGGAAAGCGTCCGGAATGCAACGGATCTGATGGCACCAATGTCGTAATGGAGACTCGAAATGACAATTTGTGTACGCTTTCCAGAAAGGATTTTCAGAATGTTTGGACTGCAGAGGCGCAGGATGACATGGGGACACGTTGATGCCAGTAACAAACTTTGTAGAACCTCAAGTTGGACAGGGGCAGCAAACCTACGTATTCACTTTTGAAAAAAAATATCGAGGAAATTTTGATATGAAAACTCACCCGCGTTGCTGGACTTCGAATAGCATCGCATGAACAACTCCCACGAGTGTCCAGTTGAGAAGGGGACCGAGGAAATAGGAGATGCCGTTGTGGAGGACGTCGTTATCTATGCGTCCCTCCTGTCTTGCGATGCATGCTTGAGAGAAAAGCGTCGGGGACATTTGAAGTAAAGTTTTGAGTTTCGTCGACCTGAATGTCAGGTTGAATATCACGGCAAGAGAAGGGGTACTCGAACTTACCGGAGGATGGTATCATCGATACCTTCGCTGCTGCTATCGAATATAGCTTTGAACCATCCGGTAAACACCGTTTTCACATCAGGAGGGAGGTCCTCCTGATGATAGACCCGTGAGGATCGTAAAAACTCTGTCCGAAACAC
>JBBPND010000012.1:0-73599 GCA_038090655.1 Gastroboletus turbinatus
CGCTGCCAACACTTTCAGAGGCTGCTCGCTGCTCGTAGAAGTAGATTATTAGATTATTAGGGTTCGTCATCAGATGGGATCTCCTCCCAGGTGGCGGCAGCCTCGAGAGCAATGTCATCGAGACTCTTCTGGAGGCGGTGGGACGAGGAGGGGATGCCTCCTTGCCAATCGATGTGGCGGTTAGCCACCGGGTCCAGGGTCTTCACCGTTTGGATGGTGGGCGTAACGCCCAGGCGGTGGGCCAACGAGATGGTGTTGGCGGTATGAGGGAATGCTGGTGGACCATAATGGGTCGCACCAGGCGTATGCGAAACTCGGCGAGGGTCGGCGGACGGATATGACGGCGAGGGGGGCGAGACGATGTTGGGGGCAGCGAAGGCGAACGAGGCGGTGGTGGAGCCGGAGGCGTCAGCGACTTTGGCAGTGTGAGCTGCCTTGCACTTTTGCTGTTTGGCCTTACCGGCCTCTGAGCGACGCGAGCCCTTCTTCCTCTTGTCATCGCTACCTCCCGAAGACTGACCTTGGGACCACTGCTGTTGCTGCTGAGAGAACTGAGGGTCCTCCCCTTTCCGCTTGATAGCAGAGACCTTGTTGGCCCTTGGCTCGTTGGTGGTCGTCTTATGCTTGTTAGCAGAGGTCTGCTGCCAAGCGGCGATAACGAGCTGCTCGAGCTCAGGGAGGGTGGCAGTCTTGGGTGCGGCTGCGGCCGTGGTGGTGGTGGAAGTGGAGGCCGTGGTGGCCGTCATGGAAGTCTGGTTGACGAGCTGGGAGAGCACGTCGGCGTATCGGGGCATCTTCGAGAGTGCCATCATTACCTGGATCTTGTCCGGAATGGTGTAGTCGAGCTTCGCCAACGTGGCGAAGGAGGCATTCAGCTTGGCGAAAGCTGAGGCGGGGTGAGAGGACTCGGGAATGTCGATGTCGAGCATCGCTTTAAACTCCACATAGGCGGAGGCGATGGTGGGAGTCGAGTATATAGCTTTGATGCCGTACCAGAGGTCATAGGCAGTGGTGAGGGCAGTGAACCTCCCAGCGATGTGAGATTCCAGCTTGAGCTGGATGGTTCCTAGAGCTTTGTCGTCAAGCTCATCCCAGGCGTCGATTTCGGCCTGGTTGGTGATGGTCTTGGTGGCTTTGTCCTCAATTTCGGTAGGATGGACACGACGAGCTATGATGGACCAAAGGCCCTGGGAACGGAGGTAGGAGGTCATGTCGGTTGACCACCGCTGGTAGTTCGTGCCGTTGAGGCGAACGATCTGACTGAAGGTGCTGTTGGTGGACATGCTAAAAGCTGGGGTTGACGTTGAGTCAGTACTAGTCCTTGAATCAGAGAGATAGAAGGAGGCGAAGAGAATCGTGCTTCCTGAACGTCAGAGCCCGAACTCGACTAGGACAAAGTCGTCCTTTGAAGAGTAATGGGTTGATACATTCGTTCTGCATTTCTGCAGGGCGAAATCACTGAGGTGAAGTAGTTCACACAACAGTGGTTCAGGTGAAGTGTTCACACCGAACATATCGTGACAGTTCCAGGTTCTGGGGTGAGATGCTCACACCCAGACCGCGTATAAACAATGTTGAACGTCGTTCGAGAGTAGATCATCGAAACGACGAGCAACTCCCAGGTGCTATAAGTACACCGGGGCTCATAACCTGTTGAAGCAGGCAAATGGTAGAGCTAAGCGTCACTAGGACATACCTGGGGTTGTTGCTGGTGAGCGGGGAACAATGGGGATCGAATGAAAGAATCGATTGGAACTCAGCTCTGCTGAGTTTGTACTTAAATACATGAAGCGTGTGAACTATAATACTAATATGGTATACTAGCGTTCAACAAGGATGATGAGCATCTGGACGAGGCTGGAATCACTCCACCCACCTGTACATGATCTGTGACTGTACATGCTTATGGAGAATGTTCTCTTCACTCGCGTGGCAACGGTGGCATACTATCTTAGATCTGAACTATGTTTGTAGATTTACTGATCTCGATCTCTGAGTGTTTACCAAAGGCGGAACAGATGATCATGGGCAGATGAGACATTGTCATGCAAGGATTGCCATCCCTAACTCGGCCATTGTAACTAGCCTGAGTAAGAGGTCATTGATGCACAATTTAATAGTAATTGGTGGTGCACGACAATAAAATCTGTTATTATAGCTTGTACTGCACAACTTCTACAGGTATGGGTGCAAATGCGCGATACGATAGGGTATCACATGGGATCTAGCCCTATCGCGCATACCAAGACCCCCTTGAAATGCGCGATACGGGACCTCAAAACATGGCATAACCAGGGGTTAACCCTGATCTATTTACAAAAAGTAGGTAGTATACGGGTGGCAGTTTCTCCCGAACGCTGAGATCGTCGGGGTTGAAAACGGTGATGGTTTCGCGAGCAACACCGATGACATGTGCGAGCTCCCCGGGCCTGAGCAAATCGATCACTCGTTCGTTGTCTCCTTCCCTCAACGACATACCTCCAAGGAGGAGAAACAATTGAACCTGTACATCATCATCATCATCATGCCAACCATGCTTACTAGTAAATTGTAGCGTTGACGTACGCGGGCAGTGATAAATAGAGACTGGTCACCCACTATATCAATCAAATCATCTACCCGCGAAATGGCATCTTCCACATTCAAACATGATGATCGCCTGAGTGAAACGAAAGATCAGTGCAAGCGACGACGAGGATGACAAGGGCAAACCTTGATCAACAAAAGAAACTTATTTTCAGTTGAGAGACCTTCGCTGAACGAAGTCAAACACGCGAATGGCCAATTCGTACTCCCCATTTCCGACACAGGCCATTGCGTTTGCGATATGACCAATGACGGGAACTTGAAGAGTTCGACACGAGGTTCGTCGCAGGGTTGATTGGTTCGCACATCTCTTCTACGGCGAGCACGGGCACAAGGGACACTGTACAACTGATTCCCGGGTGGTGGTACTTCATTAAAGAGGTGGAGTAGAGCCGGGGCCGAAAAAGAGTCAGAATCTGAGCCCATGGGGATGACAGCACATTCGTCTATGCTACTCCCCCAGGGAAGACCACAGAAGTGAAGAGAAATGGCCACTATATCAAGGGTGAAGTCACTAGTATTCGATATGCTACGTAGAAAGTACCTGTAAAGTTTTGAATGTGAGTGTATGACTTTTACAAAAGTAACTCTGCTCAACTTTAAATCGCTTGAGCCTGTCCTACTGCTGTCGCTATTCTTTCTCAACTTTTTGTAGTACCACGTACCATGAGTTGCACGGTATGTCGTCCTTTTGATAGTGGTAGCCTGAGTATGTTTCTCATGTTCGTCCCCCATAGGCAAGCCTTGAAAGAGGGTCGAGCGCACGCGCAGCACGAGCAGGTTGCCTGTGAACAAACCTGCAGACTGTCAAATCAGTTCGGAATACAAGAAAAAAACTGTCGATGTACATATTCAACCCTGTCTTCAAGCGTGTTCGCACGTTCATGAACATTCATCATCACAAGATCTGTAATCCTCACCACAGGTGGTCGTTTGCAGGTGCCTGACTGTTTGCTGCAGACAAAAGCCCTCCTCCACTACCGCGGGAGTCGGGGAAGATCCGATCCAAACACAGATCTTCCTCATAGAGTCATCACTGACGTGTACGGTTTTAACGGTCGTTATAATCAAAGCACCTGGAGTCAAGCATGGATCCAGTCCATCTGCGACGGTCTCGCACAGTTTCGTGCACAGAACTCGCAGCTCAGCGTCGCCTTTGTCGCCTTTGCTACAATTTGGGGTGTGCTAGGTTCCGTCGTCCGATTCGCTGTACCAACTTTTTGGACGTACGAACATATCCAGAGCCTCGGGCTCGGTCGGAGGAGTTGGTCATCCACGGCCGTGGGATGGGAACTCGTATCTGACGCGATGGTCTGGAAGGTTCCGGTATTCTTCTCACTCTGGCAATCACCTCGAACGATACTTACCAACGAGATGATGAATACTCAGGATCACCAATTGCCTGACCAACCTCCGGGGGCGGTACAACTGGTACAACCGGACATCGCTTAACTTGGCAGGAATTGACTCATCACCTCGCGAATTCCGAGGGTCTACCTTACAAATCTCGCTTCGACTTGCTTATCAACATACAGGATCCCGTTGCTGATCTCACGAATTCCTGACTATAAATTGCGCCAGCATGCGAATCAAACAGTTCACTATCGAACAAAGCTTTTCTACCCACCACTGCCCATTCTAACCAGCATCAGCCATGGCCTCTATTCAGGAGACAGCCGCGCTCTTCAAGCCCATCAAGGTTGGCCGGATAACGCTTCAGCACCGCGTCGTCCTTGCCCCTTTGACCCGTTTCCGAGCACATGCCTCCCATGTCCCTGGGCCTCAGCAAGCATCCTATTATTCTCAGCGCGGTTCCACACCAGGGACCCTGCTCATCACAGAAGCCACCTTCATCTCCCATGATGCAGGGGGATACGGCCATGTCCCAGGCATCTACACCGACGCACAAATCGAAGGTTGGAAAAAGGTACGCACTCTCTTCCATACTGCCGATCATCAAAAACCCATCTCACGGTGTGCTCGTGATCGCGTCAGGTGACGGACGCCGTCCATGCCAAGGGATCGTATATCTTCCTCCAACTCTGGGCACTTGGTCGTGCAGCCGATCCAGATTTCCTCGAGGCTCAGGATCCGCCTTCACCGTACATCTCCGCATCGGCCGTCACGTTGACCGGCAAATCGAAGCCACCTCGTCCGTTGACGGAGGGTGAGATCAAAGATTACATCGCTGCGTACGCAAAAGCAGCAAGCAATGCCGTACACGGTGCCGGATTCGATGGGGTGGAGATTCACGGCGCAAACGGTTACTTGTTGGATCAGTTCCTTCAAACATTGTCCAACAAACGCACGGACAGATGGGGTGGAGACGAAGAAGGTCGCACGAGATTCAGCAGGGAGGTCGTCGACGCCGTAGTGGATGCTGTCGGCGAAGACCGAGTTGGTATTCGTATCAGTCCCTGGAGCGCATTCCAAGGTAAGGCTCTTGCACTGATGTGCCCGTCGTACTCATTTCCATGGTTTCCAGACATGAAGATGCCGGACCCCCGACCAACCTTTGCATACCTCGCTACCGCTCTGCGTGACAAGCACCCAAAGTTGGCGTATCTCCATGTGACCGAGCCTCGCGTGGCCGGCAACGCGGACATAGTGCCGGGCGCAGACGAGAACAATGACTTTTTGCGACAGATATGGAATGGGGGTGAAGGTGGTGAAGAGAGGATATTCATATCAGCTGGTGGATATACCCGCGAGTTAGCGTTGCGCACCGCGGAGAACAATGGAGGGCTTATCGCCTTTGGACGGCTGTATATGCCAAACGTGAGGGATCCCACCTTTCCATTCTAGTGCTCTGTGCTCATCCGTCGACTTGATTATCAGCCTGATCTCCCGGTGAGGCTACAGAAGGACTTACCCCTTACGCGTGGGGACCGGTCAACGTACTACCAGCCAGGAAATCTGACGCCGTTCGGATACAACGATTGGTCGTTCGCGGCTGGTGATGTTGAAGCCTTGAAGGGATAGATGGAAGGCTCTGACGTAATACCCCTTTAGAGGAGACGAAGAATAGATTACATTGTCGAATGTATTTGCAGATGATGGCAGGGAATACACTTTTAGACGTTTTCTCGTGCGTCGCAGTGTCCAAAAAGGAGACAAAAGAGTCTACAGGCTACCGAGGCTGCGATGAATGTGGGACGGTCGGTGGGATGTGCCTTGAGAGCGCGTCGTCCCGGTGGAGACAGTTAATGTTGCTGTCGCACGATAAGGTAAAGTGTTGGCTGCAATCGCTTGTCCAAGCGAGGGATTGGTTCAACAATGCAAATACAGTACTTTGATCGGGACGTCGACGAGGAAGGGACCGTTCTGACTGAACCGAGTCGCATCCACGACGCACGTTGCGGCACGTAGCGGTGGCGATGACTCCGAGTCGGAGGCCGTCGGGAGAACTCGACGCCGAGCAGGCAGTCAAGTCACCCCGTCGCGATTCGAGACGTCCACCGCCCACACCCAGCTCTGTCCTTTGATATCACCTCTTCTACTCGCCAACATCAAATCTTTACTTCCGGGACACTGACGCTCACGATGTGCTTCCCATCAACGAGGAATGCAATCGACCATACGTTGCCTCGGCCGTCGATTTTGATCGGTTTTGCTTGCTGTTGGTGAGCATTACTGGACGAGGAATTGTTTCGCGCGACACTTGGGCCCGGTCCCCATTAGTCTAACACTCTCAAGCGTCACCGCCAAGATACTCGCCATTCCTTGACCACCCGCTCATGTTCAAAAATATACTTGGCCAGGTATCAGAGCGTTGAATAAAGGACAGGCGGTCGTCCACTTACGGTTACGCCATTGTCGCGTTAGTCTCCCCAACATGAACACTCGGTGATTAGAACACAATCGTTCTTAGTCCGGAAATCGTACAACGCCTGTTTGGCTTAGCTGCCCTCGCGGTAATCTCCATCATTATCAATACAGTACTAACAGTAGAACATACAGCAGAAATCCCCTTCTCCACCAGCACCGCCAAGCACTACGTCTGTTACTCAATGAATCGAGTCCTAGCTGGCATCGAACAGGCAGTAAGTGTACGGTCGAGTTCGTCGGACATTCTTACGTATCGTCACACATAGAACCCACCGTCAACGAGCTCAATATCATTCTGTCCTGCATCTCACACCCCCGAATCGTTCACAAAGAATGATGGGCTTAGAGTGCGCCGGGGAGAGAACCCACCTCTCGCTCTCCTACGTGCCGTTGCGCAGAAACAGAGCGAGATATGCGTCGAGCTCCTTCATTCATCTCTCCCTCCACATTCCAATGCAATTCAGGACATCATTCCACAAAGCAACGGATTCGTCCACACCGTGATCGAGGCATACAACAGACATCGCGCACTCATCGTCCGTCCTGACGACGTCTGGCTCGCAATCTTGACGCAATTCAGCTTCTTTGTCAACGGCAATGCAGAAGCTCTTCGCAGCGTTTTCGTTGCCCACAAAGGGAAGCAAAAACTTGTGATCACATCGGGAGGAGATCGCTACAACATGGATCCTGCCAATATGGCATGTCAGATGACAGAGCTGATGCAAAGCCATATCGTCGACGAGTCCTTACGAGAGTGGATCATGCCGAGTTTCACGACCACCACAGCTACTGATCGTGCGACATCGGCAATCGTGATGATGGGGACGATGAAAGCATACTTCTCGTACGAGTTTTGTCTGAAGTGTGGGATCCCAAAGGTAACGCTGGAAGGAGAGAAGAGAGACTGGGAGGAGATCCGTCGCCGTCTAGAGGGCCTAAAAAAGTACGGGGTCCAGACCATCGCATGGTACCACCTCCTTCGACCCATTATAACCCGCTTCGTCGGTGCGTACGACAATCCGACCTCTACCGAGAATCTGGACTTTTGGAACAAGGTTACTCATTTCAGCGGGGGTGGAAGTGGGCCAACTTGGCTCTCTGGGTGGATTGCCGCATTCTGCGTGTTTGACGAACAAGGTCGATGGAAAGGCAACACGTTCAATGAGAACACCGAAGATGCGAGAGATCCTTTGCATCTCGACGCGTCCCAATTTGCTTCAGCCTATCTTCGCCCTGGGGTCACTGGGCCATATCTTACATTGGACGACTTTCCCTATTTCAGGATCGACAGTAAGAAAGTTCCGTGCGGGTACACACATGTCGACGTCAAGCTTGATGACAACGGGAAAAAGTTCGACACGAGGTTCGTCGCGGGATTGATTGGCTCGCACATCTCTTCTACGGGGAAGACGGACATTTTCCCCGGGGGCACAATGGACACTGTACAACCGATTCCCGGGTGGTGGTACTTCATCAAAGGAAAAGTGGCGGAACAGAGCCAAACCCGGAGTTCGAAGAGTCAGAATCGGAGCCCATGGAGATGACAGGCTACAGCACACTTGTCTATCCTACTCCCCAGGGAAGACGACAAAGACGAAGAGAAATGACCGCTCCTTTCACCAAGATGTCATCTCAAGGGTGAAGTCACTAGTGTTTGATATGCAGCGTAGAAACTACTTGTAAAGCTTTGGATGTGACCGTATCACTCTTCAGTATCCCTCCTCGCTTACTAAACGTCCGATTGTTGTCGTCGTGCTTTCTCAGCTTTCCGTAGTACCACGTATGAGTTACACGGTATGTCGTCCTTTGGATAGTGGTAGCATAACGGTATTTGTCACGTTCGTCTTCCATACTATGGCAAGCCTCAAAGTGCATCTGTAGTATCTTTCCGCTTTTTGTATATGTGGGGATGGGTGTCACCCTGATCGAGTTAACTTGGATACAATGTGGGATATAGAAACGTGCACAAGTGATGTTACGAGCGGGTGAGTTTGGTACAGAACATGAGGGGCCACCATCTCAGTTTTATCATTCATCTCCAGGATCTGCGAGAATGCTCAGCCGACTATCGAGAATGATAGAATCACAGAAAAAGAATTAGGGAGGCTGCGCCAGGGGTAGATTTTCGGCTGCTTGCAAAGCCCAGAGACTCATCTCGTCGTGAGGGAGCTTGCTCCATTTCGAATATACCTATTAAGTGTGGGACATAGTACACCAACGTCATCCCAATAGTACGCACATCATCAAAGATCTTCAGCAGTTCTGCGGTCTTGGCGTCCGCTTCCCTTTGCCGTTGGACGTTACTCTTCACTTGTTCGAACAATGCTTGGTTTTCCTCCTCGAGCTGTTAATCACGTGAGTTGGTACCTAACGAGGATGGGTAACGGGTAGACTTGCGCTTTGTAACGTCGCCTTCAGCTTTTCCACATCCGACTCCAGTACGGGGACGGTCCTGGCGCGGACTGCGGCGCGTGGCTCTAAATCCTCTTTCCAGATATCCTTCCGTTCCGTTTCACCGCGTTGTTTCAGAGCACGCGCATCGGTAACGACGCTGTGAAGAACGTTGATACTCTCTCGCACATCAAAGTCCTTGAATAACGTCTCGCAACTTGCCTAAATACCTTCACCGTCAGTTCATACAAAAGAGAGATACGCGATACATACGTGTATCTGGTCCTCCATATGTCGCGAGAGCGTGTTAAAGATGCCCTCGGCGCCATGAGGCTCTTCTTTGCACCATAGCGCAAAGCATTCCTGAAAGTCTTCGTATCTGTTGCGTTCTAGCGCGCCGATGTTGGGATGGATGACAATGGCACACTTACGTCCACTTGTGTGCGGCTCTGTTGATAGCGAGCTGTAACGCTGAATGGAAATGGGTCCAACGTTTACTGTCTGGAGATCCTTTGGCCATGGTAGTCGTTGATGGACAAAGTTATCCTGTCGTGGCTATATGAGTCATGTGACCCATATTGGACTCATCACTGCCACCTGCTCAGCCTAGCCTCTCAGGCTCAGAATCAGGATCATCCGCAACCACCTTCAATGCCATGGAACGCGATGACGAGAATGCAATTACACCCAACGACATACGGATGCAACAGCAACAGCAACGGAGTTCCCTGCCCTCCTTTCTGTTCATAATATTTATGCTTTTCATGCTCACGAATCACAATGGCGACGAGTTCCTCGCGCGAAGCCAATACCAGGATGCATTACAAGTTTTGAACGACCAGCTATCAAACTTTACCGCCTGGATGAACGGCGAGACCTCAAATTTCACCTTGGTGGGCATTTATGCGTGTTGTGCGTGATGATGCTGATGCACAGGTAGCCGGAGAGCCGGCCGGCCCTCCCTTTGCTCGCACAATCCTTTGTACCATATGGGCTACGACTGGATCCACTCCTTGGTTCTTACTTTTGGAACACGACCGGATTCATACGGGGTTCCCTCGACTTTTATAATATAACGCCTTCCAGCCTAGAGTCGACCAACGTTCCGTGGAAGTCACATGCGCAATCCTTCATGTCGGATACCAATATGACCGAGCTCAATGGTAAATTGGGATCTTGGAATTGGTCTGCGGTGACGAACCTGTCGTGGAGTGTCGTCGACCATGCGCCCGTAGTCGTGGAAGGCGTTTCAGAGCGGATTGCCATGATTCACGTAAGATGCCTTCACGAACCGTTCCACCCTACCCTTTCTGAGAAGGTCATATTTAGGGAAGGTTAGATTTTGCGGATCCAACGCGTGCGGATGAGATGCGACTGGAGTTCGATGGTGTCCACTTCCTCTCAAACGGCTCCATTTACGGGTTTGCGGAACCGAACGGGTGAGGCGGTTTCCGTTGCCGATTTGGAACTCCTCTGCTCACCCCTTGTTAGGCGTGACATTGACATTCGGTACCTCCCCGATATCGTTCCGGAAAGCGTTCGGAATGAAACGGCTCGCGTGATCAAACCAGAACTACTTTCCCGGATTGACAAAGTAAAGGAGATGATAGATGCCGGTGTCGTCGATCAAGAACCGTCCCAAGGTTTGTAAAGACCATTTATCGCGCGATTAGGAAATCACCGTGACCATCACAGATGGTACTCCTGAAATGGGCTGTGGATTCGTGGTTCATGCCCAGATCGAGCCTTCTCCCATTTCGGCGGACCTCATGCAGGACCTCGAAGATGAACTTCAGAAGCCAACCGGCAAGTGGACCGTGAAAAGGCCACCGCTGCGTTTGAATGGTATGCTTGTGAGCCGAGAGTGCGGGCTACTTTACCGCCTGCACGATGCGGACGGTCTGAGGTACGAAAGGCGACGAGCTTGTGTTTATAGTTCTCATGACCGTGCGTAGGTCTCAGTCGTTCTTCCGCAAAGTTACAAACTGTGAGTCTGTTCGCCCCACCTTTGCCACGCATTTCTTATATTGCATATTAGATGCTAGCGTTTCTGCTATCGTCTATCTTGCATTACTCGCATTGTTATCCCGTCAAATCGACAGAGCACATAGCCCCGCAGCGCTTACACGCCTGTCGCTATGGACTTTTTTAACTCAAGCTATCGTTGATGCCGTGGCGTTTGCTGGGCACATCACTTTTGCAATCTTGGCGAATGGCCGACCATCCATGTCTCTCGTCGCCCCAGCGTTCCTCGCTTGCATTTTGTTTGCTATGGAGGCCGTGAGTAACGCCAATTGGATCTAGGTCTCGGTTGATGCTCACCCTACTGTATGCTATGCAGCAACATGCGATTCTTATTAATCAAGTCCAGGCCCCAGAGGATGCAGCAGCCCAACAAACTCGACGTACTCCCCCTCCTGCACAAATTGCCCCCACACCAGCTACTGACACAGTCCAACCCCAACTTCCCTTGCCAGCTACGGCATCTCCTCGTCCCACCGGACCCACCTTCTTTCAGCTCGTCATTCGTCAACTTCGGTCGGACCCACAAGCCCGTATTTGTACGTGTTCACTTGTGGTCCCTAACTCGCTCTGATGGCCAGTCCATCGATGTTTACACCAGGGCTCGGAATGTTCTTATTCCTCACGTTCATTATCCGCGTAATCGTCACGCCCTCCCTCGCACTCCTTTTCGTTGCCAGCATGTATTCCATGTTTTGGTTCCCACAAATCATTCGCTCAGCCAAGCGGGGACGACCTAGCGCGTTGAGTGCAGAATATATCGTCGGAACATCTATTTGCAGACTCTACTTTGCGCTCTGTGAGGCATTTTCTCGTTTGAACGCGCGCTGACCGAATCTAACTGCGGAACTAGACTTTTTGACGTGTCCAAAGAACGTATTGGATGTTGGACCTCGGAGTGCGTCCGCGTTGTTTATTCCGTTCTTCCGTTGATGACCGTTCTGGTGTGGTAGGATGGGCATATTATCTGTGTGCTTTCGTGGGTTTCCAAGTGGTCGTTGTGCTCCTTCAACAACAATTAGGACCTACGTTCTTTCTCCCACGACGCGTATGTCGATCTGCGACTTTGGGAGCCACGTGTAGACACTGATTCTCCCCCTTACCAACCAGTTCGCCACCACAGAAACATACAACTATCACCCGCCATTACCGCTCTCGGTTTCGGACCCCGAGGCACCAGAGCAGTCGTTGGGCGATTGTTCCATCTGTATGGAAGTGATTCATCCAGAGGATCCCACGCCGCTACCGCACGTCGCCGTCGGTCTACTGCAAAAAGTCGGGGGAAGGAAGAACTATAGTCTGGCGCCGTGCCATCATTTGTTCGTGCGTGGCCCGTCCATTCGATGGGTACTTTTGACGTGACTCACTCGCGTCTCCTTCCAGCATACGGAGTGTCTTGACAAGTGGCTTGCTATCAAGGTGAGTAGGACCTTGGTTCGTCGTTGACGGGAGATGGCTGAGTCGTGTGTGTATAGAATATCTGTCCTCAATGTCGTCGACCGCTACCACCCCTCTAATACTCCAGCATCGTTTGTATTCCCAACTAACCACGACCAGCAGTTATTTTTTTTTCCCCAATAGATTAGCGTGTATTATATACCAACATACCTATCGTCGCATCACATCATATCTGATCATGCTAGCCAAATCTCGACTGGATTTCCACCTGCACCGTTGACCTGTGCGATCTGTTGAAAATGGATGTCGATGTCTTTGGCGCGATCCCAGAGCGATCGTTCGTCGAGGTGTCGTTCCTTGTAGCCCATGAGAACGCTAGGGGGACGTCCGTTCCGTTTGTGTTTGCACAACTGGACGAGTCGTGAGAGCGTTCCGATGAGTGCGGGAAAGGACGCTGTGTTGTAGGTGACATCTGCCATGCTACGTCGAGCGTATCACATCAGACGAACCCTGCGTGGACGCGTACGACGAGAAGCCACGTACACGATGACGTCCAGTCCGGCGTCCAACTGAGCTTGAACGGGCGGTGGAACATCCTCGTGTTCCCAGTCCAAGACGACTGCCTTGGGAATGCATTTACTCATCAGGGGGTGGTTGGAAGTGACGTTGTCTTGTAGGATGGGTATGGCAGAGGCTGTCGGTGCGAATGAGTGGGATTACATCGTGGGTTCGAGTGGGTAGTGAGCACGCACGTAGATCCGTGGTCACGATGGAGCCAGGCTGATCCGAGAGGTCCAACGTCGAGCGCAGAATGGAGAGCGTGATGGCGACTATGCCCGTGCCTGCACCTACAGTACATACCAGGGAGCTATCCATCAGCCGGTCGTGAAGGAAAGAAAGGGTGCCTTGGGACCCGTGTCCGACGCGGCCTGACCTACCTAATTCCAAGATGTGTCGAGCGTCTGTGCTGAAGAGCGAGTCGCGTAGATTAGTTAGTGTTCCTCCTGTCTCTGAGACTGCGTCTTTTGTGGAGAAGAGCTGTACGAGCCAAGAGCTGAGTCCGATGCCGCTGTCCCATATTTTCTACAGCTGCCCCGTGAGCGGTGTCAAAAATGAGTCTCCGGATCGCCGTAATGTGATGCGATGTGATGTGAGGGGGGTGGACATACCTTGTCGAGGTCAAAGGAGGTCTGCTCCGTAATGTTGAACGTGATCGGACGGTCTTGGAGGGGTACGCGCAGGGCATACGACCGCGCGATCCGTTCCTGTTTCGTACCCTTGACTACATTCCTGTTCCCCGGACCGTGTCGACGCGGAAAGCTCACTGGCATGGACATGACCGCAAACGGTGCATTCCCGGTCGTGTCCGTCTCGCCGAGCACGACGACCTGATCGTTTGGCGCGGTTCCGCAGGTCAGGATGAGCCGCCACGATGGCCCGTCCGAGTCTGTCCATCTATGAATATGTTGACCGTCGACTCGGAGATGCGGTGGTTTTGGTACGGGGATCTCTTTGTACGCGGTGCTCGTTCGCCAGGTGGTGAGTTTGGTGAGTTTGGTGATGATGGGTGGGGTGAAGAGGGGTGCGTGGAGGGACCAGGCGTAGTAGATGTCGATGGGGTCGTCGAGGTATTCTGTTCGGAGGTCGTTGCATACCTGGGGCATGATGAGGATGGGATCGGTGGGGATCGGACTAGCTTGTAAGGGTGGGGGACGGAGAAACGAAATGTAGTAAAACATCTATAACCTGGTGTCGACTGGTTCTTGTAAACGTGCAAGCTCAAGACCCGGGCAAGGTTAGTATCGAGAAATGTGAGTACTTGCCTAGTTAGGTAATGCGAGAAATTACTTACGCTCGGCAAATAGGCCGCGAGTACAACATGCATCGCGCATAGTCATGCTCTCGTCTACGTCTTGCCGACATTCGTTTCGCTCCTTCAAACCATACCTTGGACGATCCCAAAGTCGCACATTCGTCAAAACGTCGCAGAAATGGTTCCCCAGGATATCTCGAAACGTATCAGAAAGGGCGATCGAGGCTGCTCCGGCCTCTCGTCACGCCGAGATGGACAGTGTTCGAACATTCTGTGAACGTGTCGGTCGACCTCCGATACGAAGACAAGTTGCAGTGCGTACTCCAGTCTCGCTCACCTTCCTTCTCATCCACCCGTGGTCTATAGTTCTTTTTGTTTGGATCCTGGGTTGCCTTCGAACTGGCTGCAGAGCAGACACAGCTTGAAAACGACCATTGGTTCAAAGAAGTCAGAAACTTTATGAGCATCTGGACTTTCCGTGAGCCTTCACACGAGGAGATTAGAAAAGCAAAAGCCCGGACCCAGGTCTCCGTACGTGAATTCTCCTTCACAAGTAGCCACGTGGATCTCACCCCTGCTTTGGACAGCATTTTCTCAAGTACCTTGAATCAGTCAAGGAAAAGATTTCTCAGTGGCCTATCGCGCTGCAAAATATATCTCTGACTGTATCTGCGTTCATGGGCTCGTTCTACTACGATGCCAGTGAAGGCAGGCGACTTTGTTGGTCAATCTGCGCATTGAATACTGCCATCTTTCTCATGTGGAAGATACCACGATTCAACCCATTCATGACCCGGGCCTTTATGCACGATCCGCTTTCTGGAAAGTCCTATACGCTGCTCACGAGCATGTTCAGGTCAGTGCTTGGTGATGAGGTTTGTTTTCGCCTTGGGTTAATGTTTATGTCAGTCACAAGAGTTTCCTCCATCTTGTCGCCAATTCGATGGCGTTGGCAAGTTTCGGCAAGTGCTTTATCATTGCTCAGTTCTAAAAACGACTGACTCGGTTGCTGGTAGGTGCTGCTGCGACGCACTACTTGTGCGTTTCCCCGTCACGTGAACCAGACATAAGTGCTCAGTGGCATTTTCTCGCATTTTTCATATCTGGTACGATTTCCGCCGTCCGGGGTTTTATATTTCCACACTTATCCTCGTGTTCATCAGCTGGCTTGTTCTCCGGACTAGTTAGTCACGGCGTCTCTGCCAAAGTACTTTATCCCCGGTTTTTGTCATACCTTTCCAAGCAAGCGGCAGTGCGGTCGTCACCAGCGGCGTCTGCCCTGGTTGGCGACGCAACACAGCAAGCACCGAAGAAAATTCTGCCTTCGTTGGGAGCGTCCGGTGCGATCTATGCTGCAGTCACACTTACCGCGCTGGCCTTCCCGGATGCCCAAGTCCAACCGATTTTCATACCTATCAGCGTCTCGATTACCACGGGCGTGGGTGCGGTTGTGTTGGCGGATATCGTCGGCGTCCTGCGCGGTTGGAAGTAAGTTTGTTGATTGCTTGCTTGACGTGGACGATCGCTTACGACCACACGGTAGATTCTTTGATCACTATGCACACCTTGGGGGGGCAGCTTTCGGCGCGCTGTACTATGCGTACGGAAACGAGTTCTGGATTGTTATGAAGGAACTGTATCGTAAATTCGCTGGCCCTTACCATACCGAGGTACGAACGGAGTGAGACCACAGACTTCATAGACAATTCTGGCTTACTAGATGTATCGTTGCTCACCACTCGTATATTTCACTCGCGAGGAAACCAACTCATCGTCCGAATTGCAAAACACAAACATACAAAGATATCGTACACCACGACCTGAGGAGGCAACTATCGGTACATGACGACGTAAACAATTTTGCCGATGCAACGCCAAACGACAATCCTTGACGACAAGGCGCTCACTCGATGGTGATGCGCTTGGGCTGCTGTTGAGGCTGAGCCTTGGGGAACGTCACGTTCAGCAAACCGTGTTCCATCTTCGCCTTGACGTCATCGTGCTACGCCATTCTTGTCAGACGAAACAAGAAAAGTGTAAACAGCCACCACGATGCTCACCTTGGTGCCCTCGGGGAGCATCAGAGTGCGGGAGAATCTGCCACAGGACCGTTCACGGACGGTGTATCCGCGCTCATCACGTTGCTGAGTGGAGCTGGTTTCACCCGAGATGGTGAGACGGTCCTGGTTGACGTCGATGTTGACCTCCTCTGGCTTGATGCCGGGCAAGTCAAAGGTCGCGGTGACCGTATTGTTCTCAGGATTCTCGTGCACGTCCATTCTGCAATCATCGACATCAGCTAGGGGCGCACGAGAGACAGGGGCTATTGACGACGTACCTAGGCCTGAAGATGTCACGCCTGGTTTCGGTGGTGGGACCGGTGGTGGGGCGCACGAAGCGCGAGGAGAACGCATCGTCAAAGAGACGGTCGAACTCGGAGAAGGGGTCGTAGTAGAAGCGCATCAAAGACATGGTGTATCACTGAGGGATGGTGGGGGGGAAGATTCAAGAGACGGCTGAGGACCCTAACGAAAGGAGTGGGGTTTATATACCCAGAGAGATCGTCGATGACGTCGAGGATTAAGTCGAGAGCTCCTGATCGAGAATGGCAGTAATAGCCCCTATTCATCCCATTTCGAGAAATAAACCTAGAAATATGGCGTCATTCTAACTTTTTGAGGGTTCTCATCGTAAGCAGTTATTCATTATCGTATCGTAAGGGACTCCTGACGAGGATGGAGATGTACCGTACTCGTTCGATGAAACATGCGCTATTCGTCCCAGCGCATTGCAGAAGGGACCCAGTACGCTTTGCCATGGCGCTCATCCTGGGCGTCGAGCCAACAGAGTCCATCACGGAGAAGCATGTTCTCTAATGCCGCTCTCGCCCGCTGGTACGTCCACCCGCGTCTGTTCACCAGAATTTCTTCGACGATCCTGCCACCCTCCGCTTGGGCCTCTGCAAGGATAACTCCTTGATCTTCGTCGAGTTCTTTCACCACATTCCGCACCATTTTCCTCCCGCCTCCGACCTCGATCACTTCGTAGCCAGCGCCAAGGGGTTGAAGTGTCTTGATACTTTGAATGACATCTTCCTCTGTTATCACTCCGCTCTCGACGCCTCGCAGTTTACTAACCATCCTGACCAACTCTCCCATTTCGATGAGACCCCCGTTACGTTCCCGCGTGGACACACACACGTCCACGATCTGAACACCCAGCTCGTACTGCCAATCTCCCATTCCGAGCAGTTCTGCCCACCAACCGCCCTTTCTAGGTCCAGCGAGTGGGTCGACGCCGATTGAGGAACACATTCGCTGAAATTCATGACGAAACTTGGGATCACTTCGTATCGAGTCACGGTGTTCTTTGGCAAAATGCGTGAGAGCGGTGCGAAATTGGGTGAGCTGTGACTGGAGATGGTCGACTTGCGCCTTTGATAGCTCTGATGAGAGCGTCGCGAACGAACGTTGTGATTCTTGTTGTCGTTCGAATGCAGCTAGACCGACGCCTCCCAGGCGATGCATGAGTGCGAGTCAGTGAGACGTGGCGGAGTCACTGGATTTGTTTGGAGCAGATAAGATAAGATAACGTAAGTCTACCGTGGGTTCCCGAGTCCCGACGGCCGTCCTGGTGCGGCGGTTCACTACCTCTTCTCTCGGCCACGACCGCCTTCAGAAACACGACGCGAAGATGGGCCACTTGATAACGTTGGCAACGTATGTGGCGCACTCCTTAACTAGCGCATCACTGATATTCACCCCAGCTGGTAATGCTTCAGCTGCGAACGGACCAACCACATCTCTGATTCTCCGCAGCTCGCTTAATCAATGGGCTTTGGATTTCCAAGTAGGACATCCATGTAACGTTGTACTCTTCTCATTAATGTTATGCGATAGGGAAACTATGAACGAATCATAGAGAGTATTGCCATAGCTAAACAACGGGCGGCAACCCTGAGAGTGGGTCCGGAGCTAGAGATTCCGTGAGTATTGATACTTCTATGGCGATCATGCACTTAGACATAATATTCAATAGAGGCTATGGGTGTTATGATCACTTTCTGGAAGGTTCGTGTTTTGCTACATTCCTTGTGTCATGGATTCGGATGGTCGAGCAACAGGAGACACGGTGTTACATTCTTGGGAAGTGCTCGCAAAGATTCTTGCGGGCGAAGACACCATGGGAATCGTTTGCGACATCGGGATGTACGTGAACAGACGGCGTAAACGTCATGATGCACTGACGCAAAGCCGTTAGGCCAATCGCACACAAGAACGTGATCTACAATTGCAGGGTGATCGTCCACAACAAGCAGATCCTGATGATCCGTCCCAAGATATGGCTTGCGAATGATGGTAATTACCGCGAGATGAGATACTTCACACCATGGATGAAGCATCGTGAGTGGGAGGACCATTTCTTACCCAGAATCATCCAGGCCGTCACGAAACAGGTGAGGAACTCATGCTATAGTGCAAAGGATGACGTTGATGAGCGCTAGATTAAAGTACCGTTTGGTGACTGCATAATCAGTACACTCGATACTTGCATTGGTGTGGAACTTTGCGAGGAGCTGTTCACTCCGGCTAGGTCAGTACCATTCCAAGATGATGGCACTGCAAACGCAAAGACTCACCTGATAATTCAAGTCCACACATCCCGATGGGACTCGACGGGGTCGAGATCTTCACCAACTCGAGTGGCAGTCATCACGAGCTCCGGAAGCTTTACACTCGTGTTGAACTCATCAAGGAGGCAACTTTGAAGGTGAGGGTGACATCATTCCTCGATAGACGCAGGACCTGAAACTGGTCCATTCATTAGCTTGGTGGAGTGTACCTATACGCTAATCAGCAAGGTTGTGATGGCGACCGACTATACTACGATGGATGTGCCATGATCGCAATGAACGGCCACATTGTGGCACAGGGTTCCCAGTTCTCTCTCAATGACGTCGAGGTTGTCACGGCTACGATCGACATTGAGGATGTGCGTGCACACCGCACGTCACGTAGTAGAGGTCTCCAAGCAGCCACGTCCGGAAAGTATCATCGGATCGAGGTTCCATTCGCACTCTCTGTCGGGAAGTTTGGAGAAACAGACGGGGAGCGAACCCTAGGCCTCGAAGTGACCCTGCACGAAGCCAAGTTCCACAGGCCTGAAGAGGAAATTGCGTCAGTCTTGACTGCTATTCCGAGTATACCGCAATGACTGAACGTTCTCTGATAGACTTGGACCTGCATGCTGGCTGTGGGATTATCTCCGACGATCCCGCACTCAAGGATACTTCGTACCCCTCAGTGGTGGTGTCGACAGCTGCGCCACGGCGGTCATCGTGTATTCTATGTGCCGCCTGGTCGCCGAAGCTGCCACTCGAGCAAGTAAGTGTACTCGGTTCCTCGTGGTCGTAGCTGTTCATGCCCCCATTGTTTGATAGACAAGCAAGTCATCACCGATGCCCGGCGCATCGCGGGAGAGCCTGAGGACTCGAGCTACATTCCTTCCGATCCCAGAGAGTTCTGCAGTCGCATATTCCACACATGTTACATGGGAACCGAGCACTCCACCGCCGAAACAAGAAAGAGGGCGAAAGATCTCGCAAAAGCGATTGGAAGGTATTGTCCTCTCGATATGGGGTATAACGGCGCTGACGCAATCTACTAGCTATCACGTCGATCTCAACATGGACTCTTTAGTCACCTCTGTCTGTGACTTGTTTACTTTCGTAACAGGTGCAAGGCCACGGTTCAGAGCGCATGGCGGTACCGCAGCGGAGAACCTAGCCTTGCAAAACATTCAGGTAGGAGCTGCATGTGTCGCATCTTTACGGTGTGCTTATGAAGTTATTTCTAGGCCCGGCTGCGTATGGTTCTTTCGTACCTATTCGCTCAACTACTTCCTTGGGTTAGAGGTGGACAAGGTGGACTGCTTGTGTTGGGCAGCGCCAACGTAGACGAGAGGTAAGCTGTACCTGTTACTGTTATCTGTTACTAAATTCGACCTGACCTTTGATAGTCTGCGAGGGTACTTGACCAAATACGACTGCTCATCAGGTGGGAGCCAACTCACACCTGTCGATCCAAAACTTTTAATCATTCTGATCAGCGGACATCAATCCTATTGGAGGTATCAGTAAAACAGACCTGAAAAAGTTCATCGCCTACGCAGAAGGCGCGTTCGACATGCCCATTCTCAGGGGGTACGATCCCAATCTCTCCCTCGTGAATAACCCTGATCGACATGACCGATCAGCTTCTTGGATGCGATCCCGACCGCCGAACTCGAGCCTATTTCTGAGACGTATATGCAAGCGGACGAGGCAAGACCCGAGCCCTCGTGTTGATATGTACATCTGACGCCATCGATATCTTTGCAGGCTGACATGGGCATGACCTATGACGAACTCTCCGTCTTTGGACGGCTCCGAAAGGTGGAAAAGTGTGGACCGTACAGCATGTTTACAAAGTTGGTACACGAGTGGGGTTCATTCTTGTCGCCCGTCCAGGTAGGCCGTGATCATCAAGAAATATCCTTTTTGCTGAGTCAAGGACGGGTGGTAGATTGCGGAAAAGGTGAAGCTGTTCTTTTTCGAACACGCGCGTAATAGGCACAAGATGACGACGTTGACACCCTCGTACCATGCGGCAAGTACTTTTCCGTTGCGTTCTCCGACGTCGACTGACGCTTTCATCAGGAATCGTACAGTCCGGATGACAACAGTACGCACGTTCAAAATCTCCGCGATGTCACGGATGGCTGACACGGTTTCGATAGGGTTTGACCTCCGTCCGTTCTTGTATCCCTCGAGGTTCCCCTGGCAGTTCAGAAAGATAGATCAGGTCGCTGCCGCACTACCCGACAGGTCCAACCTAGGGCCCGACAAGTCCAAGACGGACTAACAGCCAACATCTCACCTATAGCGAGAAGACGGGTATATTAGTTGACGAGTATACAGTGCGTGGTAGGTTTACACGGATGGATCGCGCCAAGTAAACGTGTCTCAGTAGGCGTACGATAAATAGAAACGAGAAACCCCGTCGTTCATGTCCGTAGGAAACGCGAGATACCGCTCTGAACGACGATTTTCTTCATGATGGTCGGTTCTGGTGCTAAACGAATACATGAGCATCGGGATGGCGAGTGTTGCGCTGATTGGATGCTTACGGTCTGTCAATCCTTCTTCCTTTACCTTTCGTTTGATAGCTTCCATGACCTCGCTAACGGCAGCACGATCAAAGTCCCCTCTCGCCTTCATCAACCCTTCCACGAACGGTATGCACGGTCCGTGGACCTTGGCAAACGCCCAAAAGGATAAGAACGCCATACTCTTGGATGCTTCCAGCATCGCGAGTATGTGCTCAACGACCTCGAAATACTTTTCCAGCTCCTTGTCTGGCTTAAACTCGCCAAAGAAAGTAAACACGGCACTGATGTCCCCTTTGATACGCTCCGTCGCTGCAGGTAGGCGTAGCTTTGGCGAATTCGCGAGCGCGGTGAGATATGTGACGAGGAAGGTGTCCAGGAGGTCTTCCACCAGCAGTTCGAACAGAAGGGGTTTGACAAATTGCTGGTCGGACGTATAATCCTTCATCGTCACGATGATCTGTTCCACTATTCCGTCGTACCAAGCTGCCTGGAAGAGCTGCTTCGTAGCCGGTTTGAGGTCGTTAAAGACGATATCGACAAAGGTCTGCATGCATTTCTTGGCTACGTCCAGGTTGCCGTCGATGGCGTCATTGAGCTTTTCGTTAATAGGGACTCTATACTTTTCAGAGACGAGAGGTTCTAGTTTGCCGAGCAGCGTTTCGGTGTTATCGGCAGATTTGATCTGATCGTTGGCGAGAGCGAGACAGTACTCTGCGAGGCCGGCGACGATCTCGTCAGGCTTCTCCGTCTGCTTCTTGAATTCCACCTCCACCACTTTGGTCCATTGATCCTGTATGCCTCGCATAACTCGGCTGATCTCTTCGACGACGCGAGCGAGGATAGCACCCTGTCCAGTCTCCATCGCCGCGTCGATCTGCTGATTCACCATCTGAAACAGGATAACGGCACCCTGGGTACCGTACAATCCATCGCTATCCACCTCTGGTTGCATCGCCCGCGTCGTGAATTCCCGGATTTCAGTCTTCATGAGGTTGGCAGACCACTCGTCGAGCTTCTTCACGATGACTTTGAGGTAATCTTCGATGAGGTTCTGTTCCTCGCCGTTGAGAAGTGGTGGATCGATAAGCTCAGGTGGGACGTTGAGTTCTTTCATGCTCTTCTTGTATTCTTTGAGCCACGCGTGGAGGTGCAGGAGGATGCTCGCTTCGGGTTCCGATTCGATGAGACGTTGGAGCGTTGCGTTCAAGTTTCTGTGATACTCCTTGATGTAAAACGCGTATATGTCGTAGCTGGGTGGGAAGCAGGGAACGACATCGCTTTCGATGCGAATGAGGTCTTGGTATATCCAACCCAGGTTGTCCAAGAACGCGCCTGGATCCCGATTGTACCGCTCGTAGCTGTCGTCGAATGCAGACCGGATGGTGTCCGTGATAGTCTTTGTGATCTTGGAACGGTAGTGCTTGATGAGGCGGGCGTTGGCTTGCATGGATTTGAACTTAGAAGCGGCATCCATTTTGGCAGCCTTTTTGACGAGACGGATGGCAATCGCCTAGCGAAACCTATCTTAGCGGGATGGTCGTACCAAAAAGAAACCTTTTCAGACGCACTTTTTCGTCCTCTCTTCCTTCGAATTCTGCTATCTTGATGAGCTTAACAACGACGTCCGGATACCCGGCACGAACAAGCGGGAGAATGTTCCGCGCCAGATCCATGAGATACGTTTCAAAGTCAACTATCAACTGAGAAAGTCTTTCGAACACTCGAGCCAATTTTTGACGAGACATGGCAGAAGCCTGCTTTGCTTGGTGCATGGTCTGATTTCGGAACGCCTCGAGACGGTTGATCTGGAAGTGGATGTGAAGCAAGTTGGGAACAGGACCGACGAGTTCTTGGCTATCCGTAGCAAGCATCTCCTCAAGTACGTCGAGCTTGGAGTTCATTTCTAACAGGTTGTTGACCATTTCCTCGGTTTGCTCAAAGTTCCGGTGAACCATGGAAACCTGAGCACCGGAGACTCGTCAACTAAACAGCTACGCGTTCAAGGACCAACTTACACGACTGATCTGATCAAACGTCGGCACGGAGTTCTGGGAATCCGAACACAACCTGTCGGTGGTTTGCATCTCCTCTTTGAAAACCTGGACATGGTTCCGCGTGCTGAGAAGTTTCTTGAGTCCCTCGCGCGTAGCATCTAGCTGCTCCTTGACACCGCTTTTGAGTCTTGCATCGATGGAGGCCTTTTCTTTCTCGAGTTTCTTCCGAAAGGCTACGACTTTGATGAGGTCGTCTGGTGATTGAAGGTACTCGCCGACTGCCTGGGAGGCAGAAACCTGGGAAACGACCATCGCCATGATGGGCGAGAACTCGGAAACAAGGCGCTACGTCGGCGCGGCTTCGGTAATGTACACTTGGGCGATAGCAAACCCGTTTTGCAACAAAAATCTGCGAATTTACCCAGAACAAATCTCCGATGGGCTCATGCTCTCAACTCCAACAAGTCATTGGTTTGGTTCTTGACAATGCCCTTAAGTTGTAGTCCGGGGGATCGTCTCTATCTAGGCTACTATCTACACGGCCAAAAAGTACCAACAATCTCAGAGACTACGATATCACAACACAAGCTCAACCTACTCTCGAATAGATTTTCTACGCGTTCGGCACACTCTTCCCGTGTTCCTTATCACATGCTCAGGAGTGCTCGTACTGCCGAACTTCACCCAATGTACATTCAGGTATTCTGTGCAAGGTCTTTCTGTTTCGGGAGTTTGCTGAATGCGAACGATGATCAGTAGTCACTCGTCGCAACGAAGAGAATGAAAGATTACAAGGGTCTTCCATAGCCTGCGATGTGATCGGTCTGGGAGACATCCTCGATGTCAATATCTCCGAGTCCCAATACGCTCTGGTCCCATCCTAGTTGCCTGTAAGGTGGGAAAAGCTTCTCACCCCTACTGGCAACATGGTCGGAATTATCTGAAGGACGAATGAGTTGGGTGCTCGGCACAACGGGAAAATACCACTGACGCTTCTGATTAGGCGGCGAAAAATCAGCGACCTTGGAAGTCGTCAAGCCGAAAACCACCCAAACGGCATGATTCTCGTGATAGGAATACGCGTTTACAACTCTGCAGAAAACATCTGCCGGGCGATATTCTACTTGACCATGGTGCACTGGAGTGAGCAGGTGCGCTTCGTCGACCGCGATCACCAGCTTGGGCTTGTTGGAGTCGTCACCAAAGACGCTCTCGAGGCAAGCGGCCATTTTGCTGTAGGCCGTAAAGAGACGCGCATTGAACTCAGCGGTATCAGAGGAGGGATCTTCTGATTCCGCGTCGGACCACATTATTCAGCTGGGGCTTTGGCGATACGAGCTGAAATATTTACCAGAAAGAGAGAGCTTCCTCAGCTTATCGGCGGGTTTCTCAACGTCAGTGCCTGTGGCACTATCAGGCGTTTCATCAACATCCACCACGGAAGAAGCCTCTGCTGTTGCACTGGGCCTTTGGTTGAGGGCACAGACGAGATCAGTTAGTATTGTGGGTGGGGTAAAATTTCGAGAGATATTCCCCGAGGACATCGAAAAGGGCGATGAAGAACGCGTAGCAGATGGTCCGGTACCCTGCCTCAGTAGGGGGGAATTCGGTCAAGATTTGTGATCGGATCGGATCGCGCGCAGGGAAACCTGAATTGTCGTTTCCCCCGCGCAAGTTCATGTAGATTACTATGACATCCTTCTTGCTCAACTGAGATCTCGGATTCAGTCACCAGAGATGCATGTGCGAAAAAAAACGAAAACGATCTACCTTGGTTAACATCCTTGATTTGCCAGTGCCTGAACGCTGCACAATGGAACAAAACTTGGCGTAGTACCGGGGATTGTCCACAGTCTTGAATAGCTTTTCGTTGTGTGTCAAATACTCATAGAAACCGTCAACGGCTGTGCCGTGGTACTTTGCTCCGAATGACCCTGACAATTTTTGTCGTAGATCTAGCGAAAGACATCAGTCCGTGGTCCTGGATAACCGCTGGGATGGGCAGTATCTACCCTGAAAAATGCCAGTCTCTGTTATTGGCACAAGTGCTGGTGCACTCGGTGCTTTGAGAATGGCTGGCGGAATGGCCAACAAGTCGTGACTCGTTAATACATATGTATTTGGAACGGGTGGTGGACACGCACCGAGGTTTCGAATCTCGCGGTATGATTTGCGCTCCAAAGCAGAACGGAGCATTCCCCGTAACTCCCCATGGTTGTTGATCAGCTTTTTTGCTTGTCCCAAAGCCAGATACTTTGTGTCCAAGTCATCGTTAGAGTGTGTAATGATAACGTTGAGGAGCACGGCATATCGAAGGTTTGAACTCAGATCGAAGGCGTCAAAACAATCTTCGACGGTCTTGTCTACCGCCCTATCGAGCTCTTGATGAGTGGCATCGTCGAACCGATCTGGGAGACTCTCGAGAGCCATCTTGTCGTTCGACCAACCCACTTGGCATGTCGCTTTTATGTCGCCAACGGAGCACCCAGATCCACAGCATTTCAAGTTGTGCTCCAAGTTGCATAAGATCAAAGGTATGTATTCCAGGGCTGCCTGCCACACCAACACCTGTCTCGCCAATGCCAAACGTTGGTTTGCGACGATAAACCATTCAAAGATGCCGTCGCGATTTCACTCTCACAGCGATGCCAAAACGCCCCTCGCGCCGTCCATTGCCTCCCAGTTCAACAGTCTTGGTCAGATCCCCTCAGAAACGTGCACATCCCGCAGATGTCTCCAATCATCGCACTGACTCGGAGGACTTGCCTGTGAGACCACACGGCAAGCCGATTCGACATCATCGGGATGGTCACCGACAACCCACGAGTCAACGAAACAGGCAGACGAGCACGATGCATTATCAAGATCCACAAGGACTCATGGCATGTCCACCTTGGTGAAGCTGATCGACTCCAATGTTTAGGGCTGAAGAGATTCGTCATGTAAAGCCATTTTGGGGACAAACGAAACGTCAGCGGACGATGTCTTGCTCTCCGAACTGACCCGAACGACTTGTTTGCCGTCTGTCGAGCCGGTGTTATGTTCCAATCGTCGAAAAAGACAATTGCCAGTCGGTGCTAAGAGTTTGTAAGTGCACACCTGGGTAATCGGCGCGTGGAACGGCATAACGCAGTACTTGAACGTTGTGTAACTCAGTCTACGACCAAAGCTCCATGTTGGGACGGGGGTGTCGAGGACATACTAGCTGTACCCTGGAAGCCATGCAGTCATCGAGGGACATTTACTTGGTGTCTAAACCGCAGAGAACCATTCCGGGGTCGACCGGCGTCTCGGCTTTGAGGTGGTTGTAAAGCCTCACGAGACAGGGAGTTTGCCTGTCGAATGTCAACGATGAGTATGGAAGCACTGGTTGGACGACATACCAGACTCCAAAGATGATGAGGCCACTCCGAGCCAGCAACGTGTGGGTAGATACGACTCTTGAATCCAAGGATTGGTGACTCGCTTGCCGCACACCAAAGCCATGATCGTCGGAGTACCTGGCAGTAGCCAATTGCGCCCCTACAAGATTCAGATACCTATGTCTGGTCAGTGACCCTGGTATTATTATTTTTGCCAGTTATAGTCTGGTTATAGCATTAATAGTAGTGTTTGTCTCTTGACGCTAAAGTTAAAAGTACTTGCCAGCAACATCCCTTCGAAACTACCGGCGTTCACCGGCACCCATGGCGTCGATGAGAGTTCAACGTTCACTGTCAAAGAGGGTCCTCGGCCGGATTTCATGTCAACGAAAAGCGCTATGTAGAGCGTTCGCAACCGAGGCAGTTCAGGACAAAGACGTGGTGATTGTTGGGGGTGGACCGGTCGGGTTGGCTTTGGCGAGTGCGCTGGGTGAAGTCTGGTCAGTCCTTATGGGATTTCATGTACTCATTGAATGCTAGGATCAAATCCACTCGCGCGTGAATCCGTCAAGGTCGCGCTCATCGATGCTGGGGACCTGTCCAAGATTCGCGACTGGTCACTTCCAGCCGACACATTTTCGAATCGCGTCAGTTCGATCACAAACACTTCAAGAGCATTTCTAGAGGGTGAGCGTTCGTTCATTGCGTGCTGAGGGATTTTTTCACATCAATCTTGTGCAGGCATTGGTGTATGGGCACATGTTGATAATTCTCGCACTAGTCCTATACGAGAGATGCAGGTAAGTCGGGCCTAATTGCGCTCTACCAGTTGATACGACTGTGATGTAGGTTTGGGATGGCGTCTCAGATGCACGCATCATTTTTGATGCTGCAGAACTTCCTTCTGCTGCCGACGCTGCTGAGTCTAGCGAGATGGCAAGACTGACAGAGAACCTGAACTTGCAACGCGCCTTTCTTCGCCACCTCGACAAGTTGGAAGGCGTTCAAATGTTGCAAAAAGTCAAGGTCGAGTCGATCCAGCCCGAGGTCGATGGTAATGGCTGGCCTTTAGTCCACTTGTCTGATGGCACGACGATTCGTGCAAGACTGCTAGTAAGTCCCCGCCTGATATATAATCCATCCACGAATAGACTTTCTTCGAGGTAGGTGCAGACGGATTCAACTCGCCTGTCCGCTCGTACGCCGGAATTTCTTCCTATGGATGGTCGTACGACACGCAAGCTGTAGTTGCCACGCTCAACCATGCACCGCGAGGTGCATTTGAGAAACCTAATCATACAGCATATCAAAGGTTTCTTCCGACCGGTCCCATTGCCTTCCTACCTCTCTCTCCAACAGTCTCTTCTTTGGTCTGGTCAACCAGACCACGCCATGCAGCAGCGTTATGCAAATCGGACCCAGCTGTACTGGCTAGTATGATCAACGCTGCATTCCGCCTACCAGACGTGTCGATCCGGTATCTCCATGATCGTATTCTGGAGATGGATGCTGCAGGCAAGACCCTCTCGCACGACGCGATAAGCGATGAAATTGCGTTCAGAGAGAGATCCCACAACATTTCAAAGTACTCTGCTTATGCCTCTGTGACGTCCGCTCTCTCAGGTGGTATTCCCCCAAATGATGCAGATTCTATCCCACCTCTCGTCAGTTCAATTCAAGCCGGTACGATTGCAAGTTTTCCCCTTAGATACAATCACGCAGAAGCGTACTTGGGCGAGGGTGCGGGTAGCCGTACCGTCCTTGTAGGGGATGCAGCACATACCATCCATCCCCTCGCAGGACAAGGTCTTAACCTCGGTTTGGGCGACGTCGAATGTCTCGCTCGTTGTATCACCCAGACACTGAGGAATGGTGGGGATGTAGGTCAGTGGTGTCCGCATTGCCTTTGTGGTGCCCTCCCAGAGACTGAAATTAAACTTGTTCAAGGCTCTTACACAGCACTCCTTCCCTACGCAAGCGAGCGGTACTTTGCAAATCACAAGGTTATGTCTGCTGTGGACAAACTTCATAAGCTCTATTCGTCGACGCTCGAACCGATCGTCTGGGCACGTTCGGTGGGCTTGGAGGTGCTGAATGAGCTGGATTCCGTCAAGGCTGCATTTATGATGGATGCTGGAGGGGGCCGATCCAGGGGGTCTGGATGGGAGTGGAATTTGCTTGCACGGGGCGTGGAGGGACTTGCTACTGGGTTGAGTGCTGCGAGGATGTTGAGAGAAAGGATCGGGAGTGCGAGGTTCTTTGGATAATACCATCGAGCAAAAATGCTAGTTAACACTGGGGTAAAGGTAAACTAATATAAACAACGCGTACCCGACATTAGCACGCCGCGCTTCTCGAGTCATTCCCGTGTCAGAGAACGACCAGCACGAGCCCAAGTAGCGGAATTCAATATGATGCAGCCAACCCCGGCGCCATCTTCTCCTCCACGTTCACCTGAACCAGTAACTGAAGAAACGGTATACCCAGCACCACCTCAGAACAAAGGCAGCGCCCCTTTTTCGGTCCTTGCAGGCCTCTTCGCCAAGTTATCCACCGAACGCAAGCCAGAACGTCGAAGGCGTCTTCTCAATGCATGGTTCAATGTATGTTGCTGATCTTGGCTATCTCGTATCAAAATTGACTCTTGTGGCATAGCATTGGAGGGAGCAAGTCGGTCACGACCTTTACCCCGTGCTCCGCCTCATTCTTCCTCAGGCATGTTTCCTGAATATGTATGAGTAAAAGGCAAATCTCAAAGCATGTTTAGAAAGATCGTGAGCGTGCAATGTATGGTCTGAAGGAGAAGAACCTCGCCAAGACTTATATCAAGCTCATCCCACTCGGGATGAAAGACCCAGATGCAATTCGACTCCTCAACTGGAAGAGACCCTCTGGGAAATATGTCTGTATCTCTGTGAGCCTGTGATAAATTTCATCTCAGATTCGTTTTAGTCAGGATCCGGTGATTTCCCCAACGTGCTTTACGAAGTCATAAGCAAGCGCTCGTCGGTGGTCGAAGGGTCATTGTCTATTGAAGATCTGAACGGCATCCTTGATGAGCTGTCCCAGAACATAGGGAAACAGTACGCGTGTGTTCAGCACCAGGCGCAGTGCATTGATGTTCGCATGTAGTGACATACAGTCCAAAGTTCTTCAACGTGTGTACAATCGTACCACCGCAGAAGATCAGCGATGGATCGTACGCATCGTGCTTAAAGGTACATCGCTTTCTTCAAAGACGTTCGTTAGTGACTAAGTCGCCTTAGATATGGTCATATCTGTCAAGGAGACGACTGTGTTTTCCGTGTTTCACCCGGACGCCGAGGATTTATTCAACACATGCTCAGACTTGAAGAAGGTGGCCTGGGAGCTGTCGGATCCAACGCGCAGGCTCAACCCAGAGGTATAATTGACACCAGACCCGTGTGAGAGCAGGGCTCATGCAATAACAGGACAAAGCCATCCAATTATTCCGTGCATTCGCCCCTATGCTTTGCAAGCGACCGAAGCACAAAATCGAAGAATCCGTCAAGGACATGCAGGGTCGCACATTCGTCATGGAAGAAAAACTCGATGGGGAGCGCATGCAACTACACAAGCGTGGTAACGAGTATTTCTACTGCTCAAGGTGAGAGTGTAGGTGGCCCACCCAGCCTATTTCTTACGTTTGCTGTAGAAAAGGAAAAGACTACACGCACCTTTATGGAAAGCACGTCGGGGATGGTAGTCTGACACCGCATATCGACGCGGCGTTTGATGATCGGGTTGAGGAGTATGTGTTTGTGACGGCAAATTATCGAGTACTTATTGCAATCACAGAATCATACTGGACGGCGAAATGTTGGTATGGGATCCAGTGTCAGAGCGTAATTTGCCGTTTGGGACCTTGAAGACTGCTGCACTTGGTGCGGGCTTGATACACCTTTTCTTGGAAAGCACCTTACATCTCATATCTAGACAAGTCCAAAGTTGAGGACCGTCCTAGACCATGTTGTAGGTGGTTCGATTTCGAACTTGATTGACTCCCACACCCCCCACTTTTCAGTCAAAGTATTCGATTTACTATACCTCAATGGCATGTCTCTTCACAAGAAGTCTCTCAAGTTCCGAAAACGAAATCTACGTGCTTGCATCCAAGCAGTTCCCGGGCGGATGGAGTTCGTGGCTGAGTTTGAAGGTAGAACTGCCAAGGATGTAAGACAAAGAATGGACGAGGTTATGGAGGCGAGGGGAGAAGGCCTCATTCTCAAGCACCCGGACTCAGAATATATTCTCAATGGGCGTACCAAGGATTGGATCAAAGTGAAACCAGAGTACATGGTATATCCTCTCCCTTGATTTCTTGCATGTTGTTCATTCCTCCTCGTGCAGGATGACTTGGGAGAAACTGTTGATGTATTAGTCGTTGGTGAGCACTACGTGCTCCGTGCAGCTGAAACGTGCTAAATGAGTGTACAGCGGGGAATTATGGAACTAGAAAGCGATCAGGTGGTGTATCTGCTCTAATATGTGCGGTGCTCGACGATCGACATGCAGAAGTTGACGAGCCAAGGTTAGGGGTTTTAGTTGTTGGTCACCATTTACTTCAGGTACCAACCTACCTTCCAGATACAGCTCCTTTGTACGCATTGGCACAGGTCTGAGCTTCGCGGACTACGCATGGATACGCCGAAAGCCTTGGAAAGAATGGGATCCTAAAGATCCTCCCGAATTCTTGCAGACCGCAAAGCACACTCACGAAGATAAGGGCGATGTTTACATTGAACCTGCAGAGTATGTTTCTAACTCTGTCTGCTTTGTTGTCTGACATGCGGGTAGTTCCTTCATACTGAGAGTAAAGGCGGCTGAGATAACTCAGTCTGGTGAGACTGGACACGTTCGTGTTAATTTTGGAATTAACCTCCCTGCAGATCAGTATCACCTTGGTCTGACGATGCGTTTTCCTCGAGCTCTGTCAATTCGAGACGACCTTGCGATCGAGGATTGCATGACTGCATCAGGTCTGTTCTCACATTTTGTGTACACCTTCCATTGACTCGAATCATGTTAGCTCTTCTGGAGACTGTGCGCACAGAGCGTAAGAGGAAGATGGGGAAAGATGCAAGGTACACACTTGTCGCATTGCATTGCACGATAGCTAATACGCCATTCACAGTTTCGATGATCGAAAGAAAAAAAGAAAGACGACGGCAAAGAAGGTTGACCATGGAACCTTTTGCAATGCTCACTTACAAACCGTTTTCGTAGCCAATGGTCTTGCCGCGATATCAAGGTCCAAGTGCTGATTCGGTCGAAGTCGAGTCGGAGTTGTTTGAAGGCATGAAGTTCAGTGAGTAAATATCGTACCCGCGGTCAACAACCCAAGTCTGAGGCGTTCAATAGTGGTGTCCGCGGACCCGAAGTCGAAGACTGGTGAACAGGACCGGAAGGAATTGATGAAACTGTACGAGTCACATGGGCAGTGTTGGCGATTCACTCATTCGTAGTAGGATCTACGCAAATGGGGGAAGTTGTGTTCAAGTTGTGACGTCTCAACAGTCCGTAATGGTTGTTTACGGCGGCAATATGATGCGTATGTTGTCCGGTTTTCAGATATGGCGTTGTGCTAACGGATGCATGCTAGCGTATGACATCAAGTTGTTGGTCAATAAAGGTACAGTTGATATCGTTCGGCCTCAATGGCTCCTGGACTGCGTCGCAAGGGATGAGCTTGTTCCCCTGAAGAAGAGGTACATTAAGGAAGAAACCTTAATTCAGGTCTGGAGGTTCACAAACGTCACAGATACTTCTTCCATCCGTCGGACGCTCGACGGAACTCTGCTGAGTACACCGAACCTGATAGCGAAGACGATGAAGAAATGGGCAATGAACCGCAGCAGTCATCTGGAGAGCAAGATGCTAGCCTGAAGATTCCCACGACTCCAGAGGGCATTGAAGCTAAAGTAGAGCCTGCAGAGGATGTGGATCCGGCTCTCGCAGACTGGTTGCGTGTGGATGCCAGGCAGGCAGTCAGTGATGATAGTGCAACAGAACCGGAGAGTGACGTCGATTCCTTGAACGATGACGTCGGCAAAGATACCGACGAATGGGTAGAGCTGGAACCAAGCGGTAGCGAGACCCTTGATTCCTTTCAAGTTTTGGTAAGCCCTCTCACGTCCATCTCCGAAGCGAGTGGTTCACATGTCTTCATCGAGTAGTCTCTATCCGAAGAGAAAGCTCTCACACAAGTGAGCCTTGTTGCCTGTTTTCTGGTTCCGTTGTTGACTGTGAGTAGCCCGAGGATGTCAGTATGGGCGAAGCCTCGGAGCGTGAATACGACACTGCCTCGATATTTAAGCACTTGTACGTAGTATGACCCCCGTTTTCGGCTCTCCCTGGCTCACCAGATGTATCCCTTTTATAGGTGCTTTTACATCGATTCTCCAGAAAATGCACGCAAGAATGAGATGGTCGTAAATACGAAATATGAGAAAGAGATTTCCGATCAGTGGGTTTCATCGATTTTCAGCCAGAATGGGTGGCAGCTCATGTAGACATAAGTTTGCTTAAAGTTTCCCGGAATATAGAAGAAAACGGAGGGAAGATTGTGGAGCTCAACAATGCCAAGCTAACCCACGTTGTTCTTGACAAACGGGACGTGTCTCGCAGGATAATTCTCATGCAACTCACCTCAAAGTAAGGTGCCATCATCTGCAAGTCGCCAAGTTGACGTTGTCATAGGCCTAAACGGCGTCGGCTCGTTATATCGGACTATATACAAGCATGTTTAGACGAAGAGACTCTACTTGACGAGGAGGGTATGTCGAACCTCCACACGTTCCCACATGCGAGGTCTCACGATTCCCACATCAGAATTCGCACCTTGATCAATCAGTGGTTACATCTTTTGAATGTACATATTTTTGTTGTTGACGTCAGTTATTGATGGGGGCCTGGGAGTTTAAAATGCAGCTTTCCCTGACTCCCTGAAATGACTTGCGGAGGTAGCTATTGTCTCAAATCCGATCAGTATTCCGTCATTTATCCCAAGCTCTTTCGTCATTGAGGTGTGGTTTAGACTCTTGATCCGATCATAGTAGCCGAGAAGTAGCTCTTCATAGGCAACCGGGTCTCACGTCCCACGCTGCCAGTGGTCGGGATACCGGGCAATCGAATCTCGAGCCTTTCGTTGAACCCTTGCATTCGAAACCATGGGAAGGTTTGATCATCCTTTCTCAACCCGAAATCTTTTTTTTCGGTACCTTCACACTCTCCGGTTTTGTTTCGCATTTGCGGTGCACGTTGATGCGCTCATCCTATTTTAGATGTGGATCTCATTATTCCTGACTCTTCATCGGCCATAGAATTCAGATCAAACTATTCAAATGTCCGGGTGATGTGAATTAGTATAAAGGCGTCCGTTCGCGAGAAGGGAATTGTGGCGTATTTCCCCTCCCCCTACCCCAGAGCCCTGGAAGAGCCATTGCCTTCTTATGGATCAGGAAAACGGTATCCCTCTCGACACGGCGGCGATCGTGTCCACCGTGCTAGAGGGCATTCTCTATGGTGAGTCAAAGTGAGACATTGTTGGTGCACAAAGGTGATGCGATATCTGCGTAGGGCTTTCTATCGTGATGTTCATTGGGACGATATGGGTCCTAACGTATAGACGAACGGATAGTGGTGTCAATAGAGGGATGATCACGGTCGCATGCTTGATGCTCCTCCTTAGTACGGGGGTACGCAGAGATTTATGCATGACCTATCGTGTTTCGGGGAGCTAACATCGAGTAGCATATGGTCATTGACATCATCCGGACTTACGATGGTCTGGTACAGTACCGGAACAGCTATCAGCCTGATGGGCCCATCAGCTTTTTCGCTGACGTCTCCCAGTGGAGTTTTGTATACAAGAATTTGATATACACACTGCAGACGCTGGTCGGAGATGGGGTAGTGGTGAGACGTTGCATTCGATCGCCATTGATGACATCACCTTCAACATCCTACTCAGATTTATCGCTGCTACGTCGTCTGGCAGTCATGGTGGATTATCGTTTTTCCCGTCATATTATGGGCTTCTGTTGCAGGTAAGCATATCCCCCACGCACGTAAGCGTGATGCTCATGCAACGACGGAACGGCAAGTGACTGGGTTCGGGTGTGTATACGTTGACTCCCAGGCGACTTTCGCCAAAAACAACGTCTTCGCGCCAAGCACAGGGCAGTGGATAACCGCGTTCCTTTCCGATGCGCTCTTTACCAACGTCTTCATCACATGTGAGAGACATTCATGCTTCTCGAAGCGTTCCCACTCATCGCCCCGCAACGCCCATTTATAGCGTTGCTTGCGTTCCGGATATGGAAGGTAGGAAGGCGCGTGACGAGAGCATCATCGCATGCGACCATGCTGCGGCCCGTCCTACGGATCATACTCGATGCGGGGGTGCTCTACTCGGTCTCGCTCCTGGCAATGCTTTTGTGCTTCGTGGCCAAGAATCGGGGACACTATGTAATGATCGACCTGGTACGTCCGTAACACGGTTTGGCGTAGTCCTCGGGCTCATCGCCGTCCCCCCCGCTCAACTATGTGATTCCTGTTCGGGTCCTGCCGTTGTCTCTCATACTTGACGGTCCGTTCCTTGGTCCGTAACCGTGTGGCCAACCGAGTAGTCAGTGCCTATCATGTCCATTACGTTCTACATGGTGATCATCCGCATGACTCTCTCTAAATCTACTTCGCAAGGCATCGCGCAACCGTCTTCGAGTAGGTCCAGCCATCTCACGCTCTCCCGCATGTCGCGCCTTAACAGGGAACGCGACTACCAAATGAAACGCATGGAAGTGCACATTACACAGTTAACGGAGACGAACGAGCGGCAGGAGTATGGGGCTCGGAGTGCAGGCAAGGAGCCAAGGCAAGATGAAGAACTGGATGGGGAACTGGATCCTACGGACAAGGTCCTGGGTAGCCTTGCTGTGTGATACATATACTTAATACGCACCTGTGAGTGGTGTACCTTGATTTGGTTCCGTTTACTAAATGATGCAAAGCTGTGCGTCAGGCTTCGGCTTCAGTTGTACTGCCTTCGGTCGTCCGAGGTGTGTGAGATGCGGTGCCGACAATAATACCATACATGTATCTGTCACGAATGCCGACGTCGTTGTGGCATGACTGATAGAATCCAGCTTCAGCTACTCAAACTATACCTCCACAACATACCAGAGCTCAAAAACCCTTATTGTGTCCCCACAAGTCCGTCTACACATTCGACACATTTGCCAATGGCCATTGACCCAGAATGGAAAGACGACATCGGTCGAGAACTTCGTGCCGGGAATCGGGAACTTGAGGTTCGATTCCGGGGTATGCAGTGTCCACTGCCAACTTTCAAGGCAGAGGTCGACGAGGCGATTGTGCGGGAAAACATGTCCATGCACTCTCTCCTGCATATACACGATCTTGGAAGGTAAGCTGTGCTGCAGTGCAAGGCGCGATGCACGAGCCGAGCAACTTGATCAGCCCTAAGGCACAGGACGCCTTTGATCGCTGCGACTTCAGTGGGTGATTTCCTTCATACCCTGTTCGCATACCCATTTTGTTTGATAGATTTGCTCGCCTGTTTAGCTTACCCGATGGCAAGCAAAGGTAAAGTCACGGGTACATTGATCGCATTATTTTGCTTAGTTGTTCATTCAGAGCATGTTAGAGCTGGTTGCGATCTCATCCATCTGTTCTTCATGTTCGACGAATATTCTGACAGGTCTGCACCATCCGAGGTCCGTAAGCAAAAGGACGCGATACTCGATGGTTTCCGGAATCCTCACGTGCGGCAGCAGCGCTACCAGGATCGAAATGCACGAGCGTGGCAAGCACATCATTGAAGCTAAGATTTTCTGCGCAAATCGATATTGCAATATTGTTGTCGGTCTGAACTAGAACGCATCTATGACGGCGTCTGCAAGTCCGAATCCAAAGAGTTCTGCATACTTTCAAAGATGCACACCGCAGTTAATTTTCGTTTTGCTTACAGGTACAATAACTTGGTCAGTATTGGCGTTTCCCAGTCGGCACTAGTTTTGTAGGATGGTTTGTGCCACTGCTATCTAACGATTCATGTATCCTGTCTCCCATTCCTCCACCCGTATACATATCACACAGCAAAGCTACCCAGGACCTTCGCCGCAGGATCCATTTCCTGCTCCGTTTCCTCATCTGTCCTCGGGTCCCTGTTGCCATTCCCATACTCCTCGCGCTCGTTCGTCTCCGTCAACTGTGTGATGTGTACTTCCATACGCTTCATTTGGTAGTCACGTTCCCTGTTAAGGCGCGACATGCGGGAGAACGTGAGGCGGCCAGACCCACTCAAAGACCGTTGTGTAATGCCTTGGGAAGCAGATTTAGAGAGAGTGATACGAATGATCACCATGTAGAACGTAATGGAGATGATGGGCATTATCTATTCGGTGGCCGCAGAGAAAACACGGTAAGGAACGAGAAACGGACCGATAGTCGGACAAACGACAGGACCCGAAAAGGAATCCATAAATGAGGGAGCACAGAACGACGGTCAACTCCAGAATGACCCCAAAACTATTGTTACGGACGCACCATGTCGATCATCACATAGTGTCCCCGATTCTTAGCCACAAAGCATAAGAGCGCTGCCAGGAGCGAGACCGAGTAGAGTACCCCCGCATCGAGTATGATCCGTAGGACGGGCCACAACACGGACGCGTGTGATGACACTCCCGTCATGCGCCTGCCTACCTTCCATATCCGGAACGCAAGCAGCGCTATAAATGGGCGCCGCGGAGCCATCAGTGGGAATGCTTCGAGAAGCATTGATGTCTCTCACACGTGCTGATGATGTTGGTAACGAGAGTAGCAGCCAGAAACGCAGTTATCCATGGCCCTGTGGTTGGCGCGAAGATGTACTCTTTGTGGACAGTCGCCTGAGAGTCGAAGTATACACATCCGACCCCAGTCACTTGCCATTTCATCGTTGCGTGAGCACCACGAGTGCGTGCATGGAGAATATGCCTACCTGCAACAGAAATCCATAGTGCGACGGGAAAGACGATGATCCACCATGACTGCCAGACGATATAGCAGCGATAAATCTGAGTAAAATGGTGAAGAGATGATCAATGGCGATCGAACGTGACGTCTCACCACCACCCCATCTCCGACCAGCGTCTGTAGCGTGTATATCATATTCTTGTATACGAAACTCCATTGCGCGACGTCAGAGAAAAACTCTATGGGCCCATTAGAGTGAAAGGCATTCCGATATTGTACCAGGCCCTCGTAAGTCCGAATAATGTCAACAACCATATGCTGCCCGGACGTTATCCCCTAAAATGCGACAGGTGATGCAGAGATACCTACATACCGTCGTGCTAAACAGGAGCATCAAACATGCGACCACGAGCATCCCCGTGTGTCTATTGACACCACCATGCGTTCGTCTATACGTTAAAGCCCGTATCGTCCAAATGAACATCATGATAGAAACCCCTACGCAGATATCATATCACCTCCATGCACCAACCATGTTTCACTTTGACTCACCATAGAGAATTCCCTCTAGCACAGTGGACACAATTGCCGCCGTGTCTAGAGGGATACCGTTTTCCTGCAACATAAGGAAGTAATGGCTGCTGGGGTAGCAGGAAGGCGAGTAGGAAAATTCCCTTCTTGTGAACAGTCGTCTTTATAATTCACATCGGGGGCAGTGTGCGCACGTCTGGACGGTTTGACCAACAGCTAACGTCTAAAAACAGGACGACCACCTTGAGTTACACGGAAAACCGTTTCGGATGGCTCCAAATTCGGATGCCAGGTGTCCCACCACTAGTAGCGTGCGACCCGTTAACGCCTTGGCCACGAACAGATGAGTAGTGTTGCTGCGAAGCGAACTGAAGTGATTTCAAACTGGAAGTCGGCGATGGGCACTACATGCCCTCACATGTGCCTCGTTTGCCGCCATGTTTACTACATGGTATAGTGGTTTGTCACCGACGGTCGTCTATCTTCAAGATGTGGGGAAGCTATCGGAACGTGGTGCTCGGCGCGAGTGCGTCTAATGCGGATTGTACGATCGTGGGCAACCCACGGCGGGATATGGGCGGGCAGTGTTTGGTGTCCTGCATCAACGTTTAACAAATCCAGGATAGGCTGGCGGCAGAAGTGTATTGGAAATTGGGGCGCGAACGTCCCGCTTTCCATAGATCATCGTAAACCGAGACCTGCAGCCAAGATACGACGAGTACTCGCAGGTCCCCGTGTAAGACTATGCTTGGCAACGAGGGACGGTTTCGTCAATGTTAACTGCTTGCCTGGCCGTCGCAACGGGGTCACCTAGCAGGGATCCGAGCAAGAACAAACGCCAAACAGCGCGCGGGGCCCATATCGAGAACGAAGAGATGGGGCGACTTCGCGCACCCGAGTAAACCGAAACGTCTCGTTTTCCCACTTTTCGAAGCCAACGACTGTGTACCATCGGTGAGGATGCCGTCGACGAATACCAGTACGTGACAGCTCCGAGGAGTGGTAGAGCAATACTGACACTTCAGTAAGAACCAAGAATAGTACTTGACACCGGTCACTTTGGCTCTGTATATGCAGTCGCATTCCACCCCGACGGAAAGCATCTTTTGGGCGGGAACGACAATGGGATTCAACGATGGCGACTCGAAGACGGTCAAGAGGCGGGCAAGCAAGCGGGAATGAAATTGAGCGCCATTTCTGCGTCAAGGGACCACAAGTGGATAGTTTGTGGAACTTCGCATGGCGCAAGCGTGTGGGATGCAGAGCTACATGAGAAAGTCATCGATGTGGAGGGTAGAAACAGCGTATATGCGGTCGACGTCTCACCAGACTCGACCAGATTTGCCACCGGGACTGGCCAGGATGACTACCAAGCGAGCGTGTGGAGCATGACGACTGGAAAGAGACTCGTTGGGCCGCTCAAACATGACGGTCGTGTCAGCGGAATCAGATTCTCCCCGAGTGGCAACCACATCGCCACTTCCTACAGTCATGGCTCGGTCTGCGTTTTCGACAGCCGCAACGGTGATGAGCTCGTCACCGTCAACGCTGCCACACCCGCGATATACACAGTCACTCCGCTTGCATGGTCAAACAATGGCCAGCACATTTTTTTGGCATCAATCGCCAGAATCAAGTCTTTTGTCTTGTCCACCGGGTTTCAACTTGCAGAATCACTGCTGACCCACAATGCCATCAGGTCTATCGCTCTACCAACCCGTGGCAACTTCATTGCTACCTTTGCAGACCATTCCATCTGGCTCCTGGACACAACGACTCTCTCTCGTATTGACCCTGCCATCGAGGATGGTCAAGAGATATACTCAATTGCCGTCTCTGCGAATGGTAGCTATTTGGCGACTGGACGAACTGACGGGAAAATCACCGTGCGTGACCTCAGACGCATTCTTCCAGACTCGTATGGCCCGTTCCACGTAAGTATTTGTCCATTTATCACGTTAGCGTATCGGATAAGCACCGTTCCGTCACCAACACGAGTTGCGCTGACTCCCTCATTGTGTACATATACCAGGAAGAACCTGAGAAATCTGGTCCAATAGAGCCCGGGACACACCACGAAGTGGGCGATCGTGATATACTCGAGGTATCACTTTGTTCTTTTTCCCCTCAAAAGCGTTTTCTCATGATTGCACAGGTGGAGGCACCATCTGGCGCACCTGCTCCTCAGTTCGACCATGAGGTTAGTGATCACTACGTTATCCTTTCCCCGCTGTGTTGACATTCCTGGAGCGAGCGTTGCCAGCATCCTCTACCCATCCCCATGGGGACGAGGTACCACCGCTTGACACATCCCACGCTGTAGAGCAAAATCTGGACGCTGCCAAATCACGTCGGGCCACTCCGATGCTCAAACGGTTGCTAAAGACAGGGGCAAAGAAGGGTGACAAGGACCCGGCCTCGCATGGGCCCGATCAAGTTCCGTCGCGTCCGCCTGCACATCATCGATCACCTTCCCAGTCATCAAGAGTGGATGCCACAAATGAGGATCATCCGTGGACGGCTGCAGGTAGACGTAAGCGAGTGAGTACTCTGTCGTGGTGGACGATCGGATGCGGCGCATTTAACATGTCATCTTAGCGAACGATCGCAAAACCTGTTAGAAAACCAAACGTTCGTTGTTCCCCAAGTTTGTATGCAGGAGCTCATTAGATGTCACAGCCTAAATCACGTACTAGCGCTGTTGACTCCGGTGATTTGAACACAAACGTTTCTGGTAGCGGACAAGGGTCTGGAGATCCAACGCAAGCAGGCTTGGTCCGTCTCATTCTGGTTGTTATGTACCATGTCATGATGGCTCATTTCCTATTAGACGCAACCAAAGAATGATCCACCCCTACCGTCGGCCAGGACCGTCCGTCTCACGGTGTGTGCGTACTCCCTTTCACTTGCCTATTGGACTCATTGGATCACATCAGCGCGTGTTTCCCGCGTGGATGTGTTTTGGTTCTGGTACCGGAGATGGGACGCATGGATCCAGGTGATCCGACGAAATACGTGTAGATAGCATGCTGAATCGCGAGTATGTGGACATTGTTCATGCAGTTCTTTGAGTTCAGGTTGCCTTGTAGCACTACTAGTAGTATAAGTCCTTATCAAGACCATTTATGATTGAGTTCGCTAGGATTTTCACTCGTAGGCGCCTGGACAACAAACAATAGACGAGTCAAACAAATAATACTCGTTATGTACAAGCGGTGATGGTGGCTCAAGCTCGAAGCTCCATCCGACGACCATGTCCCTCTCTCTCTTGAACTTTTCGTACTCATAGCAGGGGAGATCCCCCAGCAAAAACCCCCAAAGCCAAGCACTCACCTCATCTTATCTCGAACGAGTAAACCACAGATTCATCAACGTTCCAACCCGGACATCCAATGGGATCCCGATACATGGACTATCCCTCTCCACACGGCGTACACGTTCCAGAGACGTACGCCAACAACGACGACAATGATCCGTACCGCCGCGACTCCATACACTCACCGCGCCGGAACCGCTACAGCCGTTCTGTGCACCAGACACCTCGCATCAGAGACGTGACGTGGATATCCTCGCCTGACCCGACGTCGCAATCGTTCCATGCACCTCCGTCGCCGCGGTTGCCTATGCCGCAGGCACCGTCCTCACCTGCGTATCGTCCACCAAGCGTTGTCCCCCCTAGTCCTGCACCGACGGTCGGAGAGCATATGGCGGTGGACGATGTCATGTTCACGCAAGACGACATCATAGATCCCTATACGTATCAACCTCAGCGCCAAAGTGGCGGCGTGGGTTTGGTCAAGACATTTTGGCGGGGTCTGAAGAAGCTATCTGGGTTCCCGTCCACCCCATACACCCCGAGGACAACCTGGTTCGAGAGCCAGAGTGTGGAGGTGCCATTTCCCAGACTGAGCGCGCCGAGCGAAAGGACCCAGTACGGGAATCCGACACCCCCGGGGACGGACGACCAGCACCGCGTGACGCCGTACACCTCACCCTACGTGCGACCGACGAATCTTGGCGCCACGCCCGCTGCCATCCCCGGTTCGCTGCGTGCGTCGCCTACACCTATGCCCTCTGGAGAGGTCCCGCCCCCCATCACGGTCATCTCGCCCTCCATCTCGTCCTCCACGTCGCCTTCCGTCCCTCCCTCCCCGCTCCCTAATTTGATCCGGTCTGTACGCATGTCGTCGGCTGCCATCGGCACACCATATAACCCGGCGAGAGTGCTGGAGCCCGTTGCGCCTCCCATAGAGGATGGTTCCCAGACCTTCCACGAACCGGTCTCCGACTTCGTTCGCCCACCGCCCCTCTCCGCGCTCGCACCCCTGGTCGACGGGCCCAAATTCCCCAGTAGTGGAGCCCTCCCCCTCGACTCCCCCTCGCCATCCAAAGGCTCCACCATGGCCCGTTTTCGCCGCTTCGTCACCGACTTGGACGGCCTTCCGTGGGTATCAGATACCCAGATCGCGGACGAGTACGTCCCAGAAAGGACTCCGCGGAGTCAGATGCGGAGGATGGTGAGGCAGGGTGCAGACCCGTCGTGGTATAATGCGAGGCCAGAGGTGATGGGGCAGCCAGGGTATTGGTCCGAGTGGGATATGTGGGCGAAGCAGTCGACGGGGGCGTTGTGGGATGGGATGGGTGTGGGTATGGAGAGGCGTGCGGTAGGGTGGGGCGGTGCGGGCGGACCAGGACAACAGTGGGGGGTGCCGATGTATCCACATGGATATGTGCCGGTGCAACCTGGGCTTGTGTATCCGTCGGGGTATCCGCCTCCGGGGGAGGTAAGCGATCGAGTTTATGCGCCAGTGGTGCCGTAGCTGTGTCTTTTCCGTTGCTAGATCTGTGAACAGTATGTACTACCAGTTAATTTTCAATGCTTGTACGATGGGTAATAGCCCTGACCCAGGAACCCTCGAACACGCTGGAGTGGCTTGACAGGGGCCATTAGTATCCCTTTTAGAAAGCACGTGACAATGGATTCTTCCCACGGTCTCAGCCTCAGTGACTGCAAGCCCTCGAGAGCACACACCGGCACCACCGACACAAAATCCTCAAGAAAACGACAACATGGTGAGTACCGATGGCATGGAATCCGTTTACTTTGTCCCTGCGCCCCCATTTGGCGTGGAAGAAGGATGGATGGGGCGGATGACGGGTGGATGTGTGCAAGATCGGTTGGATGACGGGAATGTGTTGGGATCGCAGACGGACCGTCTTTGCTTGGATCGACGTCGTTCACATCGGACGCTGACCACTCTTTTTTTCCTTTTTGACAGACAAAAGGTTCGTTCGTTCCAACGACGTTCGCACTGTCGTACCAGGGCCGCTGACAAGGTGTTCGTTGCGTGTCTACCTGTCTTCTTTTTTCTTTTCTTTTGTCCTGCGCGGTGATCAGGTACTTCGTCCTTTGGGTACGTTTTCTTTCTAGACTATACTCCCGACTCCATTTGCTCATCTTGCAATCTCTCTCTCTCCCCACACTTTTTGGTGCATGACCTTGACAGTAAGCGCCACACCAAGACGCACACGCTCTGCCGGCGTTGTGGCAACCGGGCTTTTCACAGACAACACAAGAGTGGGTCTCTGCATCCCCACGTCCATCCCGATGACAGTTTTTAATTTTTTAAACAACAAAAGCTTGCGCGCAGTGCGGTTTCCCCTCTGCCAGGCTTCGTTCGTACGAGTGGGGATTGAAGGCCAAGCGCCGAAAGACGACCGGGACGGGTCGTATGCGATACCTCAAGGGCGTCTCGAGGCGATTCAAGAACGGGTTCAGGTGAGCACGAAATGCGTTGCACCCACGGGTGCTTTTGGTTTTCAATGGTACGAGGTGACGCATTAGAGAGAACACCGTTGCCAAGAAGCGCGCTGGAAAACCGAGCGAGGCATGAGCGCGTCGAGGATGAGGCGGTCAAAATTCCCGTTTTTGTCGCCTGGGAGGGGAGACGAGCGAGGCGATGGCGCTGTACTCTTTTTTTTTTACCCATTCGCTATGTTTCCCCGCAGATCCACTCACATACTGTCAAATATGATCTCATGTCATGCCTCATGTGCAAAGAAAAGTGACGGAAACAAACTCGATCGAAAGAATGCGTACATGGAATAGGATGAAATAATGATAATGTGAAATCATGTGTATGTGCGTCATAGCATTGGATAGCCCCTATCAACGAGCCAACTCAATCATCATCTTCACCGTCCTGGGCCTGCAGCTTGTGAACGCGCAAGTGTTGGTTCAAGTTGTCCCGCCTGCTAAACGCTCGACTGCAATTCTCATAAGTGCACATCCAGGCTTCAAAAAAAAGGGGATAAGTAAGCGAGCGACGGGGACACGAGCGAAAAAAAAGGCCCCAAGTCCCACCCACGTTTTTCGTCGGTATGAATGGATCGAATGTGCCGTTTGAGATGTTCCCCCCTCACAAAACACTTCCCACACCCATCCGCCTGGCAGGTATACGTCCGTACGCCCCTTTTCGTCTTGTCCCTGCTGGCGGCGTAGATGGGCTGTCCATTGGACGTAGGGACTTTGCGCCCTCTCGACTTCTTGGTGAGATTGGGAATTGGGACGGGGATATTGGTCATGGCGCGGGATGTGCGGCGGGATGGACGGAGAGAGGGCGTATCGTGTGAGTCCATGCTCGCCGCAGAGAGATCGGCTGGGTTGACGCTGACAGGGGAAGGAAGAAAATCGGAATCGGAGGGGTAGGCGAGCTCGAAGTCGTCGCTATCCATGTCTTCCGAAGAGGGATCCTGTGAGTCTGTGGGGGAGTCGCTGAGGCGTGTGCCGGATGACGAGGCAGAAATTGGTATTTGAACCGGTAGGCCGGGGGGGACTGGCATTCCAGTGGGCATGGGCATGGACATGGCGGTGGCGGTGCCCAGGGAGACATCAGAGAGGTGTACGGTCGGCTGTGGATGATGGATATGCGCTGAAAAGGGAATGTGAAGAGGGTCAGCCGGCTGGGTCGGGGTGACAGGACCTCCGAGACGACGATTCGGGGCGGGGAATAGACCGAGGGCGGTGTCAGCGTCCGAAGGGTACTGTTGCGAAGTGTGAAGAGAGGGGGGTGGATGGAAGAGGTCTGCTGGAAGGGGCGAGAGGATGCTGGTGTGGTCGGTATCCAAGGAGGAGACGTTGTCCCAGTCTGGGTGTCGGGATGGGTCATCGTGAACGGAGTCGAACGGGGCGGCAGAGTCAAAGACAGAGGTCGGATCGAGGGCCCAGAGGTCGGACTCCGTGGGTGGCTCTGCCAACACAGCGAGCTCGCTGCGAAACATTCTGTCGATGTCGGTCATTTGTGGTGGGGATGGAAAGAGAGGTGAGGGAGATCAGACTGGGTACCAGCCGCATTGTGAATGGCGCGGGCGGGTATGATATATGAGGAGAGAAATGTATTGATCACTGAACAGGAGAATTGGGGTCACTCTTGGTGCAATACATTCAATCGGTGCCCAGACATACACATATCATATGCGAGGCTTTCAGGGGACTTCCTTTTCAAGATTGAATATTCTCCTTTCTCAGGGGATTGCCTTTTATGGTAGACCCCATGGACGACTAGATTAAACACGTGAAAATGAATCGTGTGAACACGTGCTTTGCCTCAACTCTTCCTCGCGACGATCTCTGTCGGCAACGATGCCCAGCTCATCGCCCTCGTCGTCCTCACCGTCGTCGAGCTCAACTCTCGACGACCAGGATGAAAGCGTCCGTATCGCCGTCCGTGCCTTGGGCGATATGAAGAAAGGCACCAGAACATCCCCGTGCACGTCCCTCTGATTTCTCCATCGTCCCATGTTGACACCTTTCCCGTACAGCATCCAACGGTACCTCGCGGTCGTCTCCCCCGACGTCCCCACCACTCGACTCTGTCCCACCTGATTTCGTATCCAGAGTCACCAGCCTACCGCTCGTGGGCACCGCACTACGAGCCTATGAGCACGGAAAAGCAAGCTCGCGTGTCGTCAAAGTGCGTCTCTCCCCCATCTCCCCATCTCACCGTTCCTTATCTGCCGTGTACGTGTCAGTATGGTGCAGAAATGATGGAGTCATCCGTCAAGAACATATCTCGACCCGTCATCGATAGATTACCCGTCGACGTCACCCAGTTGGATGAGTTCGCTTGTAGGCAACTCGATAGGGTCTGTCTTTGCAACTTCGCATCCACACTTGCGCTACATCATCGACATCTTGTCCTTTCAGCTCGAGAGATACCGCCGCGTGTCTACTTCGGATGACAATATGCAAGTAGATAGTGCGGCTTTTCAATGCCCTGACACCGGCCAACCAGCAAGTGCATCAAAAGTGCCTCGTGATGACGATGACTCGACATCCGACGCCACCTATTATTGTAATGATTTATCTTATCTCACCTTCGCTATCTCTCATATCCGATTCCGTCACCTTAGCTTGTCACTCGCCCTCACTACCCCCGTCTTCAGCGACCGAAAGCCGCACACCGACGCCACCACCTCAGGATCCCAATGGTCATCCAGACCAGAATGCCAATCGGCAAGTTGTCCCGCGAAGTCGTTGGCAATCTGTTCTCCTTGAAGCCGGCGGGATCGGTGCTGCGGTGAGCGAAGAAAGCATGCGACGATTAAAGTATTGTTTGCAGTGGCTGCAAGTTCGTGCCCTCAAAATGTCAATTTGGTGCACTATACTCAATATCTGTTTCATAGTACGCCACCGCGCATATCGACTCTCAGATCCTTATTCTCCGCGACTTTATCGACTCCCTCCAATCTTATGTCGTGGATCAATCGGCATCAGACGCCTATATCTCGCCAACACACATGCGCACACTACATGACGTTCGCACAGATATTGTGAATACCATCCGCCAGGTTGTAGACGTCGTCAGCAAGTATGCAGGTGGCGCACTTCCCGAACCCGCTCGTGTGCGCGTTCGCGGTTTCATCCTCAACCTCCCTCAACGATGGGCTAGTGCAGCGAGTGCCACGCATGGTATACCAGAAGGCACACCAGGCGCGAGCTCAGTTGCAGGTGCATCGGCAGGCGGTACAGGCAACAATAGGCGAGGTTTGAGTGGTCGGCATCGCAAGGAGCGTAGTGCCGGTGGACCAGATCGGTCTCTATCTGCGACCCCTGTGTCGTCCCGTGCTTCGTCACCTTTGGCCTCTTCGCGTGCAAGTATGGGCCGTCCGACTGCTAGTGCAGCGTCCCGGGCAGCTCAGCACATTTTGACGCTTGCTACAGAGAGCTTGGATATGGTTCGTGGTGTCACCGGTGTCGTGAAAGAAAGCCTCGATCGTGCAGACACGTAAGTCGTGGCTCCGTTCGTCAACTTTGAGGTACTCACGTCAACTTGGCGTTGCAGATGGGTGGAACGATTGCGCATCATCGGTGTTCAACGGCAGCAGCCAGCACCCAACGAGTCATTAGATCCCACGACGTCGCCGAGTGCACAATACCGGCGATCACTCCCTGGATTGTCGTCCACTCCGTCGACACCCGCACAAGCCGACACGCCGCTCTCAATCCCATCAACCCCAGCAACATACCCCTCTCCCGATGGGCTACAGATGGGGATTCGCTGGAGTGAAATGTCGGCACGTGCTTCGTTGAGCGAGCTACGTCTGGACGAGGGTGGTCGGGACGCAGATGGGTATGAGACGCCCAAGTATGCATTTCGACCGCTGCATAAGGAGGGTGGAGAACATGTTTGGGAAAAACAGAGTGCCAGCGCGAGATTGGAGGACAAGCAACAGGATATGATAGTCGATGACGATGGATGAATTTTTTTTCCGTTTTTGATCGTGCTGATTCGCTGACCTTGTGTTTGAGACTGCCTGGATTCCTGGAATATCGTTCAGTTTCTGTATTTTCTATCTAGCTAGCATATAAAAATATCTCGCGAGGGCTGTACAACAGGGTTGCCTGAAATGTCAATGGAGTATAAGCGACCGTGACTCATGTCGATACCCTGTTGAGCTCCTTCATGAGCTCGTTCCAAGGCGCTCAATTTAACAACATCTCCTGGCCCTCGCTCTACAGCCCTGCCAAAGAAGTCGGGTTCACCGGCCCAGCCATTCGACCAGGCGGCTATTACCTCTCTGACCCCGATGGTACGTCCCACCCCTTTCAACGCCCAATGCACCTCGGGACTGATCCCTTCCTAGACGTCTTTAAATTCACACTCTATTGGACATTGATCTTTCACCTTCCGTTCAATTTCATTGCTGGCATCTATGCCTTTTTCAATTTTCTGTTTCCACCTGCGAGGAGTGCAGGAGATACGATCATCCTGGCGAGCCCGGCTGCACGCTCGCCGCCCGCACACCTACATCTGCACTCCCACTCTCGCTCGCAATCACAATCACAATCCCACTCGTCTCCGCCCGTCGACGAGTGGCTGAAACCACCCCGCAACGCCCGCCGGTCTCGATGGACGTTCGCGTTGCTCGTCCTCTTCACATTCCTCGGATTCAGCCTCCTCAGCGCGGTCGTAGGCGCGGCCGTGATCGCCTTTGTCCTCGTGGGCGTCTATTCAGCGGGAGGATTCTACATGTCGACGTACGTTTCCCCTCTTCCTTTTTTTTTCTCTCTCATTTCCGACTCCGTGTGAACTCGGGTTCTGATGGAACGCGGCTAGGTGGATCCCGTTTATGTGGGCCGTGATTCAGTCGTTGGTTGCATTGCTCGAGTATGCCCCTATTTTTAATTTTTTTTTGGTGAGTGAGTGGCTGACGGAGAGGACGTAGGATATGGCCGTTGATTATCGATATCATTTAATGGATGGCCTGTCGTGGTGTGGACGCGTCCCACGTTTTCCTTGGGCCTTTGTTCCAGCCATCCGTAGGGATCGTCACCCCCTGATTCCGTATTCACGGACGACGTTGGGTGATACCTGATTCTGCTACTCCCCGCTGCGACTGCCACTGTACAGTTTTATCAAACACCGTGTTGGATACCCACCTTTATCGAAAGGAGTTAGATGTATGAGTCTGTCTCTTCACCGTGAGCGACTCTTACTCGCAATGCACAACGCAGTCGGTGAATAGGAGCCGCCGGGTGCATGCAGGTAGGCATCGACGTCGATGTCAAGGGTCGAGGGATAACTCTCTCGATCATGACAGGTTTGGATACATGACACTTTTTTTGTTTCCCCGATCCCGATCATGCGTGCGTTTTCATGTTCCTTTTCTTGGGACGGCGCGATCGTGCACAACGCAGCACCATGATAATATCGGTCGTTTTTTATCGAGTCGCCGTTCCAAGGACCCCTACGATCACAGCCCACTGGCACTGGTAGCACCGGTTTCAGTTCAGTGCATTCAAGACGGCGTCCACGTCTGGTGTGGGTGTGCACATGTACGTTCACACACGCATGTTGTAGCTATCGGGAATTTGGTGGAAAACGGCAAGCGCATCGCCGCTGCGGATGGCAAGGGCGATATTTCGTTATGTCGTGGTCCGTGGTCAGAATCTGAAATTGCGATTCGCAGGGGTGGTACTCGCAATGCGCCATCTTTGAATTCGTCGCCCCGAATGACGTGAGACGAGCGGCGATATAATAGGACACCGTATTGATGAATCAGGTGCGTGATGCGTAGGGTCTTTTGTCTTATGAAGAGGTGGCACATCAGCGTTTGAACGGGCAGTGGACATACAGTGATCAGTCCGACGACATTTCCGTTCACACTACCCTGGTACTCTAGTGCAGTGGTGACATGGTCTAGATTCGCGATTTGCACTCAAAGTCACCTGCATCGCCGAATGGCGTAAAACGAGTGGCGATACAGGACAAGACGAGACAACGTCCGGATGGATCGGATGCGTGGTACGTCTTATGAAGGGGGTGTCATGTCAGGGTTGAACAGCAGGGGAACGTCCAAATCCGCGCGGTGACGCGTGAACGGAGTTGATCCCCTTGTCGACTTTTGCGCAGTACGCTTGCTCCAATGCTGCGTATGGAACTGTCATACCTAATGAAATGGTTGATTCGGAGCCCCCCTATGATTCGATGGAGGAATGAGGTCCTCCCCTTCTCTCCCTCTTCTGATCGAACACCAACACCCGCCGCGCATTCTAGATCAGGGCAGGGTCGGCGACAAGGAGGGGCGGTGGTCATAACAATATTATATGAGCGCATGTGACCGAGGGCCGATGGGGGCGCGGGTTTACATGTCACCCGTGTGTCAAGTGCGTTAGACCTCTTTCTTTTTTAATTTCTTTTTTAATTGCGTTTTTTCTCTTCCTTCTTTCGGCCGTCTTTCGAGCGGAAAGGCTTATCTGGATGGGGTGTTGATCGTATCGCGAAAAAGCCGCCGCGTTAACGTCGCCGAGAAGTTTGGCTTCGCTCAAGGCGTTTCATCGAGGGCGCGATGCGCGAGCGATCTTTATCTGCCACTCGTCCACTTTCGGTCCTCTTGGACTCGCTCTCTCTCCTATGACAACGAGGTTTCTGGATACCGATAGTCCGAGGGGAAAGGTTTGGTAGGCGAAATGGCGCGCGCCCTGAAGGTGCGACTGTTGGATTTTTTCATACATCAAACGAAAAACCATGCTAGTGTACGAGGTCGAGCGGGACTGCAGTGCCCAGTCCATGGAAATGGATGATATGGTGCCATGGAAGGCCCCGGGGGCATTCATAGCGGACATCGTGCATTCATGTGCCACGTTGATGACAACAGCGTGCATGCTTATTTATTGGAGCAAGAATGTGTGCCGCCCCTATCAGGCTCAGATCGATCGTCCGTGTGTGAATGTGCGTATCCTGACCGTCCTACAGATTATCGTATCGTTCATGGAAACGATGATACATTGAGCGCTCACCGATGGGGTTTCGTACTCGAGATCTCATGGAAACGTCTTCGCTTCGCGTTCGCGTCCAAAGTCGAGGAAACATTGAACGTTAGGTTTAATACAAGGCACGTGTAGGTGCATAGCCGAGGGATGGCAGATACGTCTTGTCGCCTTTTTTTTCTTTTCTTTCTTTTCTTCTCCCGTGACATCGTATCGATCGTATCGATGCTCGATTTTCGATTTATTTTCTCTCTTTTTCTTTCGCTTGAAGATGGGTGTGTGGTGGTGTGTGCACATTGTGCAGGCTGGAGAAACGGTGAACGATGGTCGTCGTCGTCGCGACGACGTTGAAACGTCTGATCGGATTGAAGACGACCGGGAGAAGGGAGGGAGGGGTATCGTCGCTCATCACCGCACAAACGGCGCTCATCTGGGTACGAATCGCCGTTTTGAGACGGAATACTGAAGGGGGGGATGTCTATGATAGAAACTGAGACGATGCTACAGGATGCATGCCTCGCGTTCTTGGAGCGCCATCATCCATGCGTCCCCTGAGATTCTCCAAATGACGTGTGATGGTTGGTTGTTTTGCCTGGGATTGTTTGGTTGAGCCAGTGCGAATGGGATGTCAGCCTGCGACTGCAACTGTCGATTCCTCCCTTTTGTTTGACGAGAATGGTACGGTGATTGATTTCCCGCCGAACATACGTGTACTATCACTGGAGATTGACATGGATGCACCAATAATTCTCAGACGTCGAGCTCGGGATCTCCTGGCCTCTACGCTTGCCATCTCCAAGCGAAGAGCTGAATGCTGCGTGCACAAGTATAGTGCTGTAAGACTTTTGGCACCGATCGGGTTGAACCACCACCTCGATTTGATCTCCGAGCGATATTTCTAGTCTGTTGGTCCGGTGCCTCCCCTCCACTTGCCCTTTCAAGTTCTCCCGAAGGCTACGCTACGATTCGCACAAGGGCTATCAGCACCTGGGAAATCGTCAGAATTCACGACCCTGAACGATCGAACGTGGTTCGATTGCTTCGCGGCGTGGACGGTTGGACCTCGTGTTTCCCTTTCGATCATGCACATCCTCCGTCACTTTAAACCTCCGTTGGTCGATCTGCGAGCATCCATTTCGGTAATATGTACACGCGTACATGGAGCACGTTGAAAATCCGACTAGGACTGACGTAGTAAAGTCTGGGAGCATGCCTACTTGGCGTCACGGTGTATACCGGGATCGATGACCCGTCGGGATCCGACGCAATCAAAATTTGTGCGTCTGAAACGAGAGTGTGAGGTGGCGTTCTGTTCTGTGCTACGTCGACTCTGTATCTACGCCAGTATATTTCATCGTTGTTGGCCCATCTAAGACGGATGGGATACAGCACTGTGATCATGATATGTATGTATGGTAACAGCGTCCGCGTCGGCCCTCGCTGTTTGGGCTTGGCGGTGCGTCGTGATGGACGTGAGGATCCCGGAGGCGGTGTTTCGCGAGCGGGCTTTTCCGCGGGAACACTTTTTATTTATTTTCTCTCGATGCCATGCGTGCGCCTGATGCGCGGCGCGCCGATGAGTATGGGGGGTCTGCACGTTCGTCGTCGTCTTGCCAGTGGACACGCGTGGAAAACTAGTCCATATCTCCGTTATCGTCGTCACTTGTAAGTTGCTATTCACTTTCGAAACGTTTCGGAAGGAGCTCCAGTCGGTGGAGCATGCGTGCGGGTGGATAGCGTTTAATTTAGTATATCGGCCTCCAATGGATATGGCGTCTGGCGTTCTCTGGAGTCTTGACAATCTTGACGCCCCGGCGGTTTTGACGTCGCTTATCTGCTTAGTAGTGGTGACTTACCCCGCTTGCTTGGCATGCCAGATCGAGCCTCGGACTCGGTTAGCGTGAAATTCGTACTCCCCCCTGCAGCACTCTGTTTGAAGGAAGAACCGATAAACTTGACAGCATTGCCAGCTAGTATAGTAGTTATATGGACTCTTCAGAGGGTTGACGAGCCCCATTGTAACACTGAGGCGCTCGACCCCCCGAGCTGGACTTGGCTGGTGGTCGCAGTGCGTTGTCGGAGAATGAACAAGTCTCAGACTGAGCTCGGTACGGCATTGCAGTGGCACGCGATCGGAAAGTGTGACGACTCCAGTGGATCCCAGTTATCTGAGCTTTCGAGTTCGACTCTGTAGTACGTACGTCCTATGTGCTTACAACAGATCGAGTGCTGTAGACAAGCATAATCAAGTGGGGAAATGATAGATTTTGAAAAACTGCCAACTGACCATGAGCGCCTAGTGTGTACGGGATAGTAAAATTTCAAACTGGTGCCTGTAAATGATGGTCGTGTCGAATGGTATTACTGTAACTAGGGAACGGGTTACGAAACGGTAGAGTCTGAGACGTCTCGGGTGGTTCATACAGCCCCGCGCAAGGAGGGGTATGTCTGTGGGATACGTGTGTGGTTCAGGTCTGCCTGATAACCCTTGAGGTTTCAAGTCCACAGGGTCCAGACAACGAAGTCGCCAAATCTATCTTCTTCTTTTTTTTTCGCATCATCGGAAGCGAACGGAGGGAAATCCGTGACCAACGGCATCAAGTACTCATTTAGCCGATCAGTGCCACTCAATTGAATGGGACGTTTTGATGTAGCTTAGCTAAGAGATCGAACTCGGATATTATAGAGTGCGAATGACGAGAGCGACGGGAGAAAAAAAAAACAAGGGCGGGATCTTTTCCTTGTCTTATCTTATCAGCGGTCCAATGAGACACGGACACGTACCAGATTGCGTGTGCGCGATAGAACAACCAGAATGACGGTGCATAAACGTGATGCGGCATGTGTGACCGGATATTGCTGCGCGGGCGACGACTGTCTGATCATGGGTGTGATAGGTGTGTATCTTTGGTGGACCGCGGGTTGCGACGGCCGTAGAGGGTCCCGAAGAGCGAGGCACGTTCCACGTCGGGTCACTCGGGCACTCACGGGGGGAGGGATCAAGTTCACGTAAGTTACAGCCGTGAGGGTGATGATGTGATTCCCGATCTCAGCAGGGCGATGGATCAGAGACTTTGCAGGAAGCGATGAATGGTCGTCATGTCAGCCGAGTAGAAAGAGTCTAGGTCTGGACAAAAAGTACTACGAGTGGCAGAGCAAGTAGACGCCACCACGGTCTAAAGCTTTGATTGCCAAAAAAAGGACACGAAAGGGAGTCTGTGAGATTGAGACTGTGCCATGTAGATCAGAGATGGGAACGAGCCGTCGATTGGGACTGCGGTGGGAGATAAGATTGACCCTGGGAGGATGCGGCGCCACAAAATAAATAGGTGCAAATAATGGTGTACGGCCTGGTATGTAATATTGCGACGCAGATTTCCGAGTTATGTAGCGCCCATTAGCGGTAAATTTTCACCATAGATGAAGATAGTGAATATGGAGAACTGTTCGAGTTGAGTTCAGATGGGTGGAATTATTGACATTAATTCTAGAAACGAAAGGAGAGCGAGGAATGGTGGCAGAGACGGAGCCAGATAACGGTTTATTGAAAATTATGATTTTGAAACTCGAGTAATCTGATTGGCCAGATTTAGTTTTGGTGTGGTTATCTATTAGTTTATCGGTTCCCGTCGAGCACAAATCATAAACTCTCTGTGCACACTTCTGACCCCGTTTCTCCTCCTCAATCAACCATCCCCCGTCCTGCCCTTCCTGCGTCCCATTTCCCGCCCTCCTCGTCCTACTCTGCGTTCCCCCCTCTGGTTCTTCGCTTTCTCTGTCTGTACCCTTCTCGTTGCTCATCGCACCCCCGCGAACTGACACCCATCCCAATCAACAGTCTCGTACAAAAATTCTCCTTAATCATATCTCTAGATATACCTCTTTCGAAAATGTCCCCAATCGTAATGGAACCCCCCGCCTTGAACATGCACCATCTCTCCCGCATACAACAGCAGTTCTCCTCCAGCACAGCTTCCGACCAACACGCACCCACCTCACCGGTCCTTGCAGACGCTGCGCACGCTCTCCACCAGCGTATCACCTCGGGCGAATTCACCACCTATGAGCAGCTACTCAACCAGAAAAAGGATCGCGCCCAGCAGTCCGCCGTCGACGACCAGCTCAACGCGCTCAACGTCGTCGTCGCGCACCAGCAGTCATCGCAACAACAGTCGGACCAGCAGCAGTCACATCCCACAGAGCAAGTCGCCGCGCAACCGCAACCTCAGCCTGCCCAACCGCAACAACAATCACAGCAGGCTCCACAACAGCAGCGTACATGCTGCACCAATTGTGGAACCGTCGACACGCCTCTCTGGAGACGCGACGCCCAGGGCAAGACCATCTGCAATGCTTGCGGTGAGTTGATTTGATCCATTTTCATCTCATCTACTTTCATTTCCTCCTCCATCGTTGTCACGTGTCAACGCGTGGCACGGGTTGGGTCGCGGGCCCCCGTTCGTCTAGACATGCTTCATGCTAGCCGGTCGATGTATATCATCATGCTGCGTTGCGGCTACATCTACGCCGCGTGTTCTTGGCATGTCGATTCGGACATGATGGCGATTGGCCCAGATTCTTTTTCCTACGTTCTTGTCCTACCTACCGTCTTGCCAGTGCAGTAGCAGTGTGCTGATTGAAATGTGTCCAACTCGTGGGCACTTTGCTTGCCGTTTTTCGTTGTTTATCGTCATTAGGTCTCTACCTCAAATCACGCAAGGTGGCTCGTCCCACTTCCCTGGCCCGTACTCCAACACCTACTGCTACCTCTGCGCAACCACCGTTTCAGCCTCTAAACGGTGGCGCGGATTCCGACATGTCAAATCCAAATCAGGCATCTATAGTTCCGACAGCGTCATCTCCTTCCCAAAATCAGCACTCTAAAACTACGGATGCACCCCCATCGTCCGCACAAACCGAAGGCTCCAGTCAGCCCCAACAAAAGCCCGTTTCCAAGTCCATTTCGTCTACGAAGCCTGCTTCTAGCACAGGTGCGCACACCAACGCTGGTGGGGGCACGTGCCCTGGGGATGGACGGTGCGATGGTACTGGAGGAAACAGCGCATGCGCTGGCTGCCCGACGCTAAACAACTCTCTTGTAGTGTCTGGGAGGCCTGACACCGAACCTGCAACCACAGACGAGACTCCAGCTGTCGTCGCACAGGCAGTAGCATCTCCCGCCCCCGACACTTCCTCGCCTGGCGTCGAGGGTGACAGCCCCACACCCGCGAAGAAGGTCAAGTCAGCAGTCGGAGCACTGAGCTGCGCAAACTGTGGTACCAGCACCACCCCGCTCTGGAGGAGGGATGATGTGGGTAACAACATCTGCAATGCATGCGGTGCGTTTCTATCTCGTTTCATGTCTGCTGTGCTCGGGGGCGTGTTTCCTTGCCGTCGTTATTATTATTCCCTGGACATTGGTTATTTTTCGTAAAACGGACGACATGGTGCACGTTGATCCCATCCTGGATGCGCGCATGTCCTTCGCTTCCAGTGTCGGGGTGTTTGATATCATCATATCTTTCCTTTCTTCTGCACCGCTTCTCCTTATCTTATCATCTATATTGGTGGGAACTTCTCTTCCTTTCACGTCCGGGTCGTGCTGGCTGGTGTTCTCCTTTGTTTCATAACTTTCCTTTCTACGTCGTCATCACAATCGGACATATTGGGCTGACTGCTATCCCATCAACAGGTCTATACTTTAAGCTCCATGGCACTCATCGCCCCAATTCGATGAAGAAGACTGTGATCAAGCGACGGAAACGAGTTCCCGCTGCAGCTGGCATGTCCTCGGCGCGTATAACAGATCATCAAGCGGCAGAAGCTCTCGTCGGAATCGGCCAATCAGGTGGTAGCCAACACGCGAACACGGGAGGGGAGGAGAGTGATAACGAGGTCGAAGAACCCCAGCCACGGCGGAAACGAGCTCGAAGAGGGAAGAGCGATCGAGAGAAAGGCCGTGCTCGGGAGAAGGACGAAGACGAGGACATGGGCGACCCTGAAGACGAGTCGCCACATGAGAGCGGTGGACGACGGGGCAAGGGTGAGCGTGCATCCGCACGAAAAGCCTCTCGGGACTCTCACAGTTCTTTATGGGCTGAAGGTGCGCTGAGTATGCATCATCAAATCGTGGAAGCACTTGGAGATCGTAGCCACTCGCTCCCTCGGGTCATGCAACCGGGTCCCGAGTTGGATCGTTTCGCACACCATCTTGGACGCGTTCCCTCGGGTCATGGAGCGTTTATCGGATCACCCCACGCTGGTCTCGATTTGCCTCCATTGAACGCCGCGTTAGGGGAACGATATGGGTACGGTCCCCCTGGTCTTCTTGGTCCTCGTGATTTTAGCGGTGCACCGTCCAGCTATATGCGGTCCGGTTCTAATGCACCCAGCAGAACGCATTCTCCATTAAACCCTGGACTTGCTGCGGGTGTCGGCTATGTTCTGCCCCCACCACATGGTGTGGGTCATGGGTATTATGGCCTCGGACATGGCCACTCGCCACCCCCTCATGACGCCTTGAACGGAGTTTTGACGGCAGTCGTTCCTACAGCGAGCGAATTGCGGCATCATTACCTGGAGCTCCATGAGCAACGCAGGCGATTGGATGAGCTGATGGAGAAGACGGATAAGATGATGGCAGGCATCAAGCGCGGACTCGACGAGATGATGGGTGCGCCGCAGCCATCCCCACAGCCGTCCCCGCCACAAACACAGCCACAGCATCAGACCCAGACGTTACTTCAGCCCGCGCCTCAACAACCTCCATCCCACGAGCAGCCCTCTCAGCAGCCTCCCCAAACGGGATTGAATTCGGCGACCGCCCCGGTTCCTCTTACTCGAACGGGTGAGCGGGAACGAAGCCGCGAGTCGATCTGGCCTGTTGAATCCGCTCCTCCGCGGGAATAGAGGACGCGACGATGATACCCCCCACCCTTACTCCCAAAAATATGGCTTCGCTTTCGTTTTTGCTATCGCACACTCGCTCCACGGTCTTGTCAAGCCCCACTCGCATCCCCTCGTCGGTTCAAGCACGCTGGTTGGCCGTTTGGTTCTCGCCGCCAGTGGGACATTAATATTATGCCGAGCGTCCCCACCTTCCCCAAATTCACACATATGCTGTTACTTGGCTATTATCTATGATTTCTTTTTTTTGAAAACCATGCTTTCATGTGCATATAGGCTTGTTGTCGTCGCTTGGTTGTCATTTATCCCTTTCTGTTTCTCTACTTTAGGTTCGTTCTTCATGCTCACTTGACATTTTTTTGCTCCGTCGTGTGATCCGGTTTTACAAAACACTATTATAGTCATACTCTTCATTCTGGCATTTGTTCAACTTGTTCCATATATAATATCTAACTCGTTGTCTCCTCGATAGTGTAGATATGCCTGTCCCTTTGTCCTTGTGGATGAGGGGGTGCGGCGTTGCAGTCTCTAATACGTTATAGTCGTCGTTTATACATGAGTCCTTTTTTTTTTCTGGGGGTGCCCTTGGTTTGGTTTGATGATCTGTGCGAGAGACGTAAGCGACTTTGACTGCACAGCGCACGGCATGGAGCATGGGGGAAGGCAACGGCAGTGTTATGCCCCCGAGTGCCAACAACCAAAACGTCAGCAGGAGGGTGGTCGTGGTACTTGGTCACAGGGGTGTCATACAAGGTAGGAACGCGACGTGCTCGGGGACGCAACTTGAAGTCGCAAACCGAGCCGTGCTTCACCTTTTCCTCCGTCTCGATGGCTCAAAAAAGTCCTGGCGGATCGATGACAGTTACGGGTCGGATCCTCGATTATGTATGGCGCAGAGGCAAATGCCTCAAGCTCGGCCATGGACAACCGTACCCGGGTCCCGCGGACCAGATACACTGGTACGATGCGCTACTATCCAAGTCATGTTCCTGCCATGCATCGTCACGGTTTCCCCGTCTGCGCAAGAAAGAGACTAGAACGAGGGACGGTGTACATGGCCCAGCCATTACCTAGTACGCTTTTGCAATCCGCCTGCTTCGCTCAGGCGCTCAGTCCTACGCGCAGCCCAGCACCTTTCCGAGTGTCCTCGTTCGCCTATGGTTCTCGGTTCGTAGGCAAGGTGAGGCTATGTCTGGGACGCCATCGAGACGGTGAGATGCCTGTCACTATCGTCAACTTGAAGTCTGGCTCTTGATCGCCAGACGCTCACAAACGGGCAGTGGACGAGGAGGGGAGACCATCATGGTCAAGTTTTTGTTGTCGTGTGCGTAAATGCGCCTCTGAATAGACGATGGAAAGGGTACGCGTAGCGAAACGATCGCGTCCCCGTATTCGATCCGACTCGCTCAGGAACGACGCAGACACGCACCGATGAACGTGCTCCCTGTCGTCTGTGCACTTGCGCCATAGCCATGGCTTTGGATCGGAACGACGCCTTGACGCCTTGTCTGATAGATAATGGTCAGCGGGCTCGAGAGAACAAAGCAGAAACGGAAATCAAGAGGTAGACGGGCTACGCGGTCGGATGGAGTTCTTCGGGCCATCTTATGATCAATTATCTGCGTCAACTTTATGATCATGCCGTGCCAAACATTGGGTGATGCCGCGTCGATCGAAAGATATCGTGTCGTTGGTAATACACGGACTGCATGCTTGGGCTGTCTCGACTTTGATCACAGCTACAAAGGCCTCCCTGGACAGACCGAGATGAGTAGGAAGACAGTCGTTCTCACCTTGACCCTGAGAGGGATAAATCATCATGTACGAGGACCACTTTCATTCTCCGATCCTCAAGTTTCGCCGTTACATACTACTACTAGGACTTGTGATTTCTGAACCTGCAGATTGGCTTGACAGAACACTGTAGATATCCCACTGAAGATCGGTGCATGCTTTTATTCATGTATCCGGGCTGTCAGGTCGGACCAGGAATCATCCCATCTGACTACAGTCTGTCTTGTCGAGGAAATGACCCAACTCCGAAAGGTATACGGCAAATGCAACCAAGTTACTGAGGGCCAGCTGTCAGGACGTGCTTAAAGTCCCCGAGTCTGCTCTCCGATGCACGCGCGGGCTCGTTTCTGTCCTCGACCACAGAACTCTGATGGGCATCGTGACATGACAGTGAACTTTAAGAGGGACATTCAGGAAAAAGATCATATCGCCAAGCTTGTCCATTCCGCCAATCTACAGAGAAGAGATTGAATCTTGTCGCATGTTATGTCACTCTACCATGTCATGGCCTCCCGATAGAGTAAAGGTTTACGCCTCAGGTGATATCTGCGATACATTAGCCAGATCTCAAGGATCTTGGGGTTTGCCCATACTAGGCCTATCTGCAAAGCAGACAGCAACGTTATCGCTTCACGACCGTTGAATAATTCTTTCGCAAGTAGCGAGCTCTCTTTGAGCCCTCTGATTGGCTGGTGAGCATCTAACCGATCCCAAAAAGTGTCTTACAGCACGAACCCTGACTTATTCCAATTTGGCACTCGAATTCGCCCAGTTTTCGCGTTTCGCGTGAGGCTATGGATCTTTGCATTTCGTCAATGTATACATCGCAGGAAATGCGGCATCGTATATTTACGTTTGTGTCATGACGATATCACTAACTAAATGTGTCTTAATCAATCACGGGTGTGTAGCCACTGATGACTCACCGCAAAACATGGGCGTCTGCGACTGGAAGCAAGGAATGGGTGTGAACCAACAGATCCGCTACCCGAGTCGTGAACTGCACCAAAGCGAGCACGTTCATCGCGACTGAGAGGCTGCTTCCGCTTCCGCTTCAGCGCGAGCCTTCTTTCTGGAATTTGGCTGTCAGCGCGTCAACATAAGATGCATGGATCCATGATAATTGAAAGTAAAGACTCACCACGGACCGTTCATCCGCTAGCGTTTTCTCGGCGAGCTCTTTATCCCCTTCAGGTCTGATGAGCAACGCCTTTCACTTCTACGCGACCCCACTTTCGGAACGTCGCTTGTACTCGAATGACGTTGATTACGGGTCTTCTGTGGAATTTATGACGAAGAAGACCATGAAGTCTTTGTTTTACCACCAGTGGGAGACATGTCGTCCTGTCACGACGGCCCCAGTGCAACGAGCGGCGATGATAAGGGGGAGTTCCTCATCATCGTAAATGTTGATCTCAGGTCAATTGCGCAGCGCCCAAGCTTTCACGCTTATAGCGGTCTGGTCACCAGACTAGCTTTCACGTGAGGGAAGGTCATGGGCCACGAGAAGTACCATTTTCGCTGTCGATAGTATCAGCATTGAAACACGCGTCTACGATAGAACTCACGAGTCAAGTAAGAATTGGACCAGAATATGGAGTTGTGGTTTCGGTGTGGTCGATGTCACTGGGGGGGTCAGCTCGCCTAGTAAATTCGAGTCAGCTCTTCTGATGAAACATCGCTGTCCCAACCCCTCACAAATGTCGATCCAGAGACGAACTCTGTTGTCACGGGGTTGCGCACGGAGGTAGCGTCGTTGGACGTCGACCTGTTACTGTACGACTCGACTCGCTCTCTCGGTCCTGGTTCGTCGCAAAGTGGTTGAAGCATTGCGTTCCAACCCGGGGTCGCGACTCGGAGACAAATCCGTACCGCGCGGCGAAGACTGCCGCACGCGATATCACTTACAGGACGATGGAAAACCCTTCAGAGCTGAAGGATTTGTGCCTTCACTTGTTCGTGGTTCCTGGATTGATGTATTGATAGACTAGCGAGCGCTTCCTCGGGCTCCAAGCCTCCAACCAGTCACTAATATATTCTCACGATATGACATGGTCGATCAATCATCATCGTTGTTGAACGCACAACCGTCCGACCTTGTTTTCGTTCACAGAACACAAGTGGACAAACAGACACGCACAAATTTGCGCTTCGCGGCTCGCTACTCGTCTCCGCCAACCGTTCGGTGAACACAAGAGGGTTGCCACTGACACGCTGATCACTCGCACACGTACGCGTAAACACAGACCTGTTTCGCCTTCTGGACCATGTGGTACACTGGATGTCCCGTGGGTTAGTTCTAATCGTTCAGTATGACAGGACTATACCCTCAGGTCTTGGTTTAGGTTCCCTCACACAGATTCCATGTGCTACTATCTACCACGAGGTCCATATCATGGCCACAGAGTTCGAACAATGTTAGAAAAACAGCCCACATATGGAGTTATCGCTGACGACATTACACTTCGTTTGGTTGTCATAACTCCCTTACTCTGCGCGTGTCTTGTACTGTGGGTTGCACGTATAGTACAGGATGACCGAGTGGCTCTGACGTCTCCCCAGGTCATTCCAAGCACGATTTCGACCAAGTATTCGAGTTGGTATGGCCTCTTTTTCTGTGACGATTACTGGGGTCTCATTGTTTTGAGGTCAGGGTCTCGGTAATTGGTTCCTCCTCATGTCATTCTGCAATTCCCTCTCATTGCCTCGTAGCTCAGCAGGAGCAAAATAACTATCCGAGATTTCGGGATGCATACAGCAGTATGGCGTACCCCCCAAGAAAAAAACGCTGCCATGAACTTGACCACTGTGTCATGGCCATGGTTACTGAAACCAATACATCATCTCATGGTCATTCGTTATTTCCAGAAACCCCTTTTTCATTGACACGCCTCGAGATTGGTGTTGGCCAGCATCAGTTCGTCTGTAACTGTGGAGTATGCCATAGCCAGAGGATGCTAATATAGTTGGAACACAGCGTTGTCCCGAACGCTGGCATTTATCAATCAGTACGATCAGTCATGAGCACAGGAAGCATTATGTTAAGGCAATGCACATGAGCAAAGTGGATCGAGTCGACGTTTGGTAGGTCATTTTAGTGCGATGCAGCCATCGAAGTTCAAGGTTCACTTGTCTCCGAAGCATGTTAAATAGATGCATCCGATCATCTCCGTGCCATTGGTTGGGACAAGATGGCGATCGTGGACACGAATCGAGACCATATTATTCGGTATGTCTTGCATTATCTGCCGAATATACCCTTTTGATACTAGCATACTCGCAGGCGTCAATTTCGAGTGGCTGCAACGAGCTCTTTTAATGGTACTAATGAACTTGCAATTGTGTCGTGTACGGACTGTGTATGCTGCATGGAGGGAAGATCCCTAATCTGCATTGGTACTAGGTAGGTTCGAGGTTATCCCACATGGCTAGCATATTAATGCTAATTATGTGCGATTGACAGGGTACTCTTAGTGATGTCCACAATACAATTTCTTCTCTGCAACTACTGTTCATGTTTGGGCGTCTCTACAACAATTTCCCGAGATCTATGCGCTAGTTGATGCACCTGACTACTCTACGACATCTTGCTCGATTGCACCAACATATTGCACATGCCCAAGAACAATATGTATAACGCTCTGGTACGCAACGCTTGTACGCTAGCACACCAAAGTTATGCTCAACGGATCGATAAAGGTGTTTACCCAACATACTAAGTTCAAGATGGCTACAATGATGCGGGCACTGAACGCCACTTCAATGATTCAATGAGATTTGGCGACATTGGTTTTCATGTACGATTGGAGCCTGGTCGTCACATTTCTCGTAGGCAACCGACCATTAATATCATCTGTAGTAAAACCCTTGACTGCGATTACCTCACAGATCATACGAGAGGCCCCTTGCATGGGTTCGTAGACTATGTTGGCCGCCTTGGGCATATTCACCAAATGTCGGCTCGTATGTGGCCTCCCTCACCATGTTCGCATGGGCACTCAACATCATTCTCAATGTATCGGTCACGGTGGCTATAGTCGTATCGTCCGCTCACAGTACCCCGTGATGCAATCCAGTACTCTCACTACTGAGGGGAGTCGCCCTCCGGCTGATTCACGTCGGGCTGGAGGGAGTAGTGCGAGAGGGACCACCCTACGCTGGAATCACGTAGATCGTTTAGGACGGTGGGTGGGTCGCAAATTTTTTGGAATGGTGAGAGCGATAAAAATGGGGAGAAAGAAAGACAAGCGAGCAGAGAGCTTGCCCTTACGTGAACTGATCGGAGACGGTGGCGATACACTTCAGCGCCACGAAGGTAGCAATGTACACCTCCGCTGCACAAGCCAGGGCCTGCACAACTTGCATCTCTCTGTATCGATCTGTCGCTTCCTTTGAAACATGTCATCTTCTCCTCTATGACCCTGGTGAGCAGCTGGTGTTTAAACGTTGTGCGACACTGGCAACACATTATACCGACAGCGGTCATGGGTAACACAGGCAAGCAGCCTTCTATCGAGGTTTGGTGCGGTCTCGACTTACGGATACAATCAAGGACTTGCGCTGGGCCGGTGGTTCTCCCGTCGCCGTTAGTTCTACGCAAGTTCTCCGACGTTTCGCATTTCAATGTGAACCCTAACTACACTTGTTCGTCCGAAGGGTTTCATCTAGCACTTCTTCCCGTTTTCATGGTTTTGCTGACGAGTCGTAGCTTACGTGTTTGAAAGATCGTTTCTGATGACTGATAATGGCCATCTGCAGTCTAGACCTGTTTAGAATCAAGAACGCCCAAGGTTGGCTCTACCCTCAGTCACTCGACTCACGCGTTGAATCACCTATTGGCACGGCACGAGTGTCGCCAATCCGTGTTATTTTCCACCGAGTACAGTGAATTGAGTGTCCCAAGCTTATCTCTCACCTATGAATTAATTCTTCTTCTCATCATGAACACCACCGAAACCATATCCAAAACACTTCACGGTCATACAGATGCACGGCGGAAATGCACGATTGTACTATTCTCGAACGGGCTGCCCTCTGACGATTTAATTACCCGCGATAGATGGACGTGAGACGCAACCCGCCCACACGTTCGTTGACAATTACAAGTGATTGAGATTCCGCCTTTCCATGTTGATGGTTTCGGGAATCGCGTCACCTACTTCTGGTCGGAAGCAAAGCTGGAGCCTTACGTTTCAACCTCCATATCTCTCTGTGAACGAACCACAAACACATGGTGTCGGAATCCCGGAGGTACTTCTTCATTTACCACGGTATGTCGGCCAACTCACGTCCCGCGAAGGGTTTCAAGTGGGTATCCCTGGAACGAAGCTGGACATACGTGTTATTTCTCCCGTGCTACCCCGACCATGCGATCTCTGCCAAGGGATCTCGTCATGGATGGTGGCCTTGGCATTCTAATTGGAACATTCTGAGTCTCCTCTCCCTGCGTTCCATTTCATGCAATCCGCTTATACTTGTCCCTTTAGGCTAGAATCTGATCGCAGATAACACACGGCTTGCTTCATTCTGTTCATCCTATCCTTTCTCCTCGGACGGATCTTATTCACAACCCCCCCTCGCAGAGTGCATACACGGTGGATTCGGACGTCGTCATGACGTTGCGACGACTTTCCCTCGCAGCGTGTCCAAGTCGCTACAATCAGTGTAGCCTGCCGCGGCTCCAAACGCTACGGTACTATTACGATCTCAATCTCCGATTCGTGTCTCTATCAACTTTCCGTTTGACTCCGTACAATTCGAAAGTCTACTTTGGCCCGTGCGCCGATCAAGCGCCGCGACCTCACTCGCGGGTATCCAAGACCCCTCCCGTTTAAAAAAAGACAACAAGAGATGCAATACTGTACCATGATCTACACTGGAACTCTAGATCTGACACACTGTTCCGACGGAACCAAAATGAAAACGCTTACCAGCTGCATGTCTTGGCAACATTGCTGACGTTGGTGACATTTCCACCGGGCCGACGGCAAAACGGACAGCAACACCCTAAGCGTCAAGCTGTTTTCTCCCACACCTATGGCGGTACCGGTAGCTTTACCACCGAGTTAGTGTGAAAAGGTTCCATTAGGCGTCGCACAGGGTTCCTGACAAGCCAAGTGAGTTGACTTGTTCACAACTGCTCACAGTGGACAGGCACCCAGTGGAGGGCTGCAATCTGCTGCAATAACGCAATGTTGCAGTGAAACAGGGGACGCGCTCGCTTGTGGGGTCGTAGGCGACCATCAATTTTGATCGGCGGTTGTTCAAGCGTTCAACGCTCACGTTCGAGGCCGGTCGAGGCCCATATGACCAGGAAAGGCAGCAGTGTGCTCGTCGGTATTTGCCTTTTTCTCTGTATCGACTCGAGTTGAGACGGATGTTAGTAACCCAGACGAGTCAAGACTCGACGTTGACGACACGGACCAACTCGGGGAGGGTACCGTCTCTGGTATGTACAATCCACGGTGTGGAGACGAACGTTAACTCGGAGCACTTCGTCGATGCGGCACGTCGATCGATCTTTTTTTCGGCTGTGCATTTCGGCGCCACCTTCTGGATCCGGTTCCTGTTCCACTCTAGTCGTGACACCGACGCCGCAGTACATGTACTACATTGGGATGGAACTGATCAATCTGGGACCTAGCCTGTCTATGGGGTAAACCGTCGACAGACAGTTCTGATGGAACGACAGACGTCAAGGCCCGAAAGTGCTCCAAGAAAGAACGACCCCCATTCACCCATGCCCCATGTTTGACAGATGCGCACGGTGTCCTAGTGCACCTTTTTTTCGTTGGTGCGTAGCTGAACGTGCGAAACGCAGAATTTGCACTGGAACGGGGACCTGATGCGCATGACGTGCTGCGACGGCGATCGCGGTGCGTACGTCTTTGATGCCATGATGGCGTTCGTGGTTACGATCACGATGTGATCGCGAGTACGGTACTCATGACGAGCCACATCGAGGACGGACGATCGAAATTCCCGAGAGCTCGCAGAATTGAAGACGTGACCGCGTCGTAGATCGGTCTCACGAGACTACCCGAGTTGATCGATGTCGATGGAGCGCCGACGACGAGATCGTGTGGTAATGATCCGACGATGGCGCACACGATGACCTATCGACTCGTGCCCAGCTAGTGACGCTCCAAGTATATGTCATCCGATACTTGCATCGCAGCGCGCATCGAGCACCGGAAAGGGCGCTTACTGTACGATGGGTTCCTGATAATATATAATGCATGATGCACGATGGCACCACGAATTTTTGAGAACTACAGTTGGGCAATGGGCGCTCGCGGACGTCTCTTTTTTCCTGCCGAAACCCCCGCGCCGATAACGCTGGCTTTTTTTTTTTTTTCCTTCTTGGTACTGTCCACGATGTGATCCGTTTCCGAGTCTATCAAAATGGGCTGGGCGGCGATCGATCCGTCCCGACGGTTCTGTCAGCATCTCATTGAACGGCTTACATCACTCTAACTGGTCGGATCAATCATCGCTGCGAGAGCACTTGTAATATTTATTTATTAGGGGAATTTTTTTTTTGGATTTTTCGAAGAGAACGAACCTTTGGCTAGCGCTTCCGCGGGGACGATTGAGGATCGAGATCGTCGGACCAGCTGTTCTGCAGGGGTGATCAACTTCAACGAGTCGCATCGAGTCGCCAACGATGGAATGATCGGACATTGACATGATATATGCTGTAGAAAACACGGATAGTTCTCCGCGTCATCCATAGTGGCTGTACGATACAACAACACCAAACCAAACCGACACGTCTATATACCGTCCATAAAAAAGCAATAAAAAAAAGCGTCCACACTTGACTGTCCAGTCGAGGGATCAATCCATGACCCACCACCTCACCGCCTGACACGCCCCGATCTCGGGATGCAACAACACGGCAGAAAGCCAATGTTGTAGCTGTCGTCGCCGATGGTCTAGAAACACAGGTCGGTAACGTGAAAGGGGTGATTTAGGGGGAAGCGCTGGAACAAAGTGTTGTTGGTGGGGCTGTGGGGGACGTGAATAGTGAATACGCATGCGGCTGGGGACGGGATCGGGATCGTACGGGTAGACTGTGCCGGAGCGCCTGATAGAGTTGGACAAAGGCGCTGTATCGTTTATGTGCGTGTATCGTCGTGCCCTACAATGTTTTCCGGGTGGAATGAGGATGGTGGAAGGACGTGGTAGGGACCGACCTCTTTCGTTCGTATGACACAATCGTATACTGTTTCGTGCCCATACGTTTCTTTAATCCCGAGGACGAAGTGACTACATGGGGAAGGGAAAGACGTACCGACGTATGCGCCACCTAGTTTGTCACCGACGTTGGTCCAGCCGCTTATCTGGACGTCCCTCGCAAACGCACGGCTCTCGCCCGAGTTATCGCCGAGCCATATGTCATGCGAAAAGACCGACGGAGGACCTTGGGAGCGATGGATCGAGGCCCGTGATGCACGCCTGTCTGGTTCCTGTAATCCAAGGGTCCTCGTCAGGGTTCAGTCTTCCCTCGAAGAACTCGGCGCATACGCACATCGCAGAGCTCGTCGTAAAAGCGGGATTCCTCCTCGACGTTGATATTGTCTGGGATGACGACTAGAAGACCGGTCGCATTTTCAAACGGGTGCGTGATCGAAGGGGAAGATGGGACGCTGGAGGACCTGGACGGATGCATGGCGGTGACAAAAGTTTTGACGGTTTCGTATTCATTATGCCACGTGATTACTGCTGCAATCCCCATGGGGAACAAGAAGGATATCATACACAAAGGCTCTATGATCTAGTTTACCGTGGTATTGCTCTCGACGATCGCCTTGATCATCGCCCCACCAATCCTGTTCGCCTCCTCGAACCTCGACTCAAAGAATGTAGCCGTCTGCGTAAACCTGTCCTTGTACAACTCAAAGTCGCCAAACGCGACACACTGACTCCAACCCCGGGCGGCAACGACAAACTCCAAATCGTCCGATCTATGTGTCACATCGTACAGCGCTGCATGGAGCGATGCGTCCAAACGCGACACCGAGCGAAAGAGGTACTCTGCTACGCCGATCCACAGCCGAAACACGGGCGTTGCCGCGAGCGCGAGATGGTCAAACGGTTGGATCGAGAGACGAGCCCAACAATCCACCATCGCGAGCAGTGCGAGATGGGAGTTGGTTCGGGGTGTGGCGATCTCTGTGGGCGAGGACCTACCGCGCTTGAAGCTGCCTCCGATGGTGAACTGGTCCAGGATGTCCTCGGTAAGGAAGATGGGCGTTGATCCACCATCTTCGGTCTCCTTGACTCCAAAGACTTTCTCGCGGGCTGTGTATATGCGCTGTCGGAGACCGGCATGGTCTCCCGCGAGCATGAGTTTGAACAGGTCGGTGGCGCTGGAGGCGTAGGTGTCGATTTGGATCTTGGCCGATGGATTTAGGATGGCGAGGCCGGCGTATACATGCCATTTGTTGGCATATATTCGAAGCATGATGTTGACCTTGACGGTTTCAATACCTCCGACGTACTGGCCGTGTTCCCAGGGGTACGAGCGCTGGGCAGCCCATGCCGTACCCATGCTAGGGTGTGAGAGATGAGGATCTGTCGGTCGCCAAGGAGAGGAGGAGACGTACGTGAGGAAAGCAGCATGAGTGACTGCTTGGACATTGGCGGTGACGAGGTCGTGATCCTCGTAAGTGAGGTAGACATAACGCGGGTTGAAGCACTTGAATATACTCTCGACGACGCGGACGTTTTCGTCTGAAGCTCGGTACTTGATAATGACCTAGAAGAGGACGAGATAAGATGTGAATCGGGACGGTAACCAAGGACGCACGAAGGGTTGGCCGACGGGGGAAACGGTAGGCCCGTGGAGAGAGTGTATGGAGACGATGTGAACATCTGTCGGGAGATAGGTGTCAAAGGCAGCTTTTTCCGGCGCTTTGACAGAGGTCTGGCCAGAGACGATGGCGCCGACTTTGGTTGCTAAAAGTGATGTTGATTCCCATGAAAGGGTAGGGGTAGCGTGGTGAATAAGAATAGGGTGGCACGAGGTGGCGATGCTTACAGGGACCGTATTCTTGTACTACGCGAGCGATGTATTCGGCTTCCACGGAGTACACGATGAGGTCGGAGATGCGGGAGACGGCATGGCCATCTCGGTGGACGGTGATTCCGGGGACGTCTAAGTAGAGGATCGTGAGAAGGGACGTGTCGGGTTGGAAGAGAGACGAGGCATGTGACCTCTGTACGTGTGCGAGAGTGAGTCATATTTTTCGGGACGATCACAGACGCTGATTCTTTGGGTGAGGGAATGTCAGATTGAAGCAAAGGTGGGAAGAAGGGAGGTACTTTTTCCAGCCGGCGTCGGAAAGAAGTTTAGCGTACATGGTGCCCATGGCGCCCATGCCGATCAATCCAATTGTCGGCTGCTGGTCGAAAGGGTGATCGGGAGTGACGTCGACGAGAACGGACATGGCTGGCAGAGGAGAAGAAAAGCGGAAAAGAAACGAGCGACAAAGAGCGATGCGGATGGCTGAAATATTACTTGGGGAGTCGACCGGTGCAGGTGAATTCGGACTAGTCTACTGCCATTCCCTGTGCAGAGGGGGTTAATACGCTGATAACTCCAAATGGGGAAGTTCGTAACCATGCCGGTGCTGACTCAACCATCGGCCCAGACTCTGCGCCGTTTCAGATTTCTCTTCCATCATCCCCGACTTTCATTTAAAACATAAAAAAGAAAGAAAAGTAGAATAAAAACATACACGGACATTACTCGCTGCTCTCCTCCACCTCGACGCGTTTCCGTGAGTGTCGTGTTTCGTTCGTGTCGTGCTTTTTTTTCCCCTGTCTGAAAGCTAACGCAGCCGTTCTCTGGTCACCATCCTTCCTCGTGCAGAGCTTCCAATCGGTGTATGCAGAGGTTCGTATCGCTTGTCTTGATGTGTCTGCCCCACAACCCATTCATTCGTGCTTCTCCAGCGTACCTTGATATTTCCTGATCTCACACTCCTTACTAATACCCTCCTTGCATTCGTTTTTTAAACGCATAATCCCCCCAGTTTTATCTCCACACCTTCCTCGCGACGTCCTAGCATCGCTCCCCCCCCCCTTTTGGCTTTCATCCATCATTGATCCCGATCAGCGCCAAGTTCGGCTGACCCTGGCTCGCTGACTCCCCCGGAAGTAACTCTATTTTGGCTCCGGCGCACGCACTACGTACTCTGTTGTATCTCTGTTTGCCCCGTTTTCAGCGTTCTGCGAGTTCCTACCGAATTCTTCAAGAACCAGTATCCGAGCTGCCTTTTTTTTCCATCTACAGATCGTCCATCACTACCCTCGCGAGTATTATGTATGTCCCCCTCCGTGTTCGTTCGGTCGTCTTAATCATTCTTCTATCTAGGCCATTGCTGCTCAATCGTTTCTAGGGTCTACGCACTTTCCAACATCATTCTCTCAACTGTCCGTCTTAGCTTCCCCTTGCCTTCTACGCCCGTTCATCCTCATTGTTCTCTCAGATTACCAATGTTCACTGCACCGCGAGACTCGAGTTCCCGCCAGCGCAGTGCATCACGCTCCACCGACGACTACTCCTCCACTAAAGACAAACCCCGCAGATTCTTCCAGCGTTATGTCCATGACCTCAGCATATCTTCTCACTCGTTGGCAACTACAAGCTCCCATCACGATGACCTACCCACACCGTCAATGCCCACACACGCCTCCCACATTACGAGTGCCCAGTCCACGCCTATGACCTCTCCCTCCACCGGGTACAGCAGCCTCTTTCCCGGATCCCTCTCATCCGCAACATCCGAGTCAGTCCCCAACGCAGAATCGAAACATCAATCCGATTTTGGTGTGTTGACGCCCACGTCTTCTTCTCCGTATTCCCCCATACACGGATCAGCCTCGTCCAGCTCTTCTCATCCCGTTTCCTCGCGGTCCCGATCCACCACCGAATCGGACTCTCAAGCGTCGGCACCACGAATGCCTCGCAGATACCCTTCTGGTCACTTTTCACTTCGGCCTTCGACCGCACCCCATCCTCCACCCGCCTCCCCACTCGCCAGCGGCGCTGACAACAGTCCAGTCGACCACCACACCCGGTCGCACTCACGACTGACCGTGAGCATTAAAAATCTCCTCTCTAAATCCGCCGTCCCATCGCCTTCCCGCTTCTCCTTTAATTCAACCGCAACCGCGCCTTCGGACAGCGAAGCGTCTTCTCGTTCGTTTCACGTCCTTGCTTCTGCCGGAAAATGGCCCATGACACCTCGGAAACCTCGCCCACCCGATCTGGAGATCTCGGCCAGCGTCGCCCCTGCCATGCCTAGCCCTGGTCGCACTTCTAATGCACCGGTAGACGCACACCGTCGATATACGAGCGAAGCGGTTACCAAAATTTACAATGCCGGAACAGGCAGTGGTCCGCCAACGAGTCAAGAGAGTCCCGATGTCCCGATCCGAAACGTGCCCCTTCCCTTAGCTCGTGGAAGGGAACCTAAAACGCGGAATGTGCTAAGACGCCGGCCCAGCGGCTCTGCCAAACTCTTCAAAGGGCGCGAGCGAGGCATGAGTAGTCCTTCATCCCCACGTGAAGGTGATGCAGACCGTCTCCGTCTACCACCCAAAGAGGCCATGTCCCGCCAAGGCGCGATACCTTTCCCACTGACTGCGGCTGGTGCGGTCGTCGAGGCCTATAAACAACAAGAACTTCATTGCGACGATACCAGCCCTCCCAAACTATCGATCGAAGACCAAATGAGCGCGAGTGCTTCCCACGATGGTGGGTATGGTCGAGATTACTTGGAGCACTCGCCAACACCTTACTACACAGTCCTTGGCTCGTTGTCGGGGCGTGGGATGCAAGTGGGCGGTCCAGATGATCGGTGGAGCGAGTTCGAAGCGGATCAATGCATCTGGGCTATGTCGCAAGCCACGTCTTCGCACCAGCCGTCTGTATCCGACTCGGGTAGTCGCAGTATCACACGCAAGGTCTCTAGTCGATGGCGAAAGCTCAGAGGAGGGGATGTGATGCCGGAGGAATCGCCTTCGCGTGATAGAGCGCGGCCTAGCCTCCAGGAGATGTGGAGAGTTGACAAGCCGAGCGCGTGGTCGACGGGGCGATCCATCGATGGGGTGCCGAATGCGGGGGACGACGCAAGGGCAAGTCCGATTGAGGGTCATGCACAGTCAGGGTCTGAGAGGGGGGACGGAAGTGAGGGTGGAAAGCTATGGCGGATGATGCGACGGATCAGTACGGGAGGCCTACGGGACCGATTCCAGTCTGACAAGGTCGTTCCGCCCGTACCTGCTATTCCAAAGCAGCTTCTGGAGAAGGTGAACCAAGGTGAATGCAGCAACGAGCCTCTGTCATCATCATGCAACCAGCCATCATCGCCTATACGAGACAAGGACCACATCCGGACATCCACGACCCCGAAAAACATCGCTGTCGCTCGACCAAGCGTTGCAACCTCCTCCTCCTCTCCCAACTCATCTGACGTTGCTTCTACTCAGTTCTTTCACAAGACTTATTCAACGCGGTCCTCGGTGTCCTCTTATGGTGAGGCTGTACCCCGCATACCAGACAGCGTGCTCGAGCGACGCATCATCACACCACTTGAACAGCTGCGTTTAGCTGACGACCACACCGAAAGTGGTGAGCCAGACACTTCGTCGGTCCCGGTGCCGCGATCTCCCCGTCGGTCGACGTCTGTTCCCGCCGGTCTGAGAACGGTCGAGGATGCCGAGAGTGACCGTGTGCTGTTGCCTTTGCCACGTCTGACGACGTGTTCTGGCGAATCACCTTCGTCTGGCTCTTCGAGACTTTCTTCTACAGCCGCGTGCGCTTCTGAGAGTGCGCGTGCGTCGTGTCAAGGCCGCGGACTTGGTCGTGGAGGGTCACGGATGGAGGATGGGATCGTGTCGTTGTCTCCGCCCCCGAGACCACCAAGACGTGGAGGGGGTGGGAGCGTGGCGAGTTCCACTTCACATTCGATGGTGGTTAAACAGGTGGATGGTGGTGTACGACAGATGGATCGAGTGCCGAGTACGCAGAGCGACATG